>BOPN01005594.1:45000-47500 GCA_017312705.2 Penaeus japonicus
TGATGATAATGATGATGATGATAATGATGATGATGATGATGATAATAATGATGATAATAAAGATGATGATGATGAGTCTATACTATCCATCGACTCTATCTCCATAAATCAATAGATTGATTTTAAAGGCATTTCGTATATATTTATTCAAATTATCATGGTCGGATCTGCAGCCCCGAAGCCATCGGAGGCAGTGATCAAGACAAGAATGGAAGGCGGCCGAACATATACCGCCCTGTTCGACCGCTCTGACGCTCTGTAGGATGCTTATTGCACGCCCTGCAGAGCGTCACATCTTACCTGGATGGCGGACTTGCAAGATCAGTTGAAAATAGTCTCCGTCAGGGTTGATGACGCCTGGAAATGTGGCACACAGTTCTACATGTAAAAAAAAAAAACGCGAGCGGTTCTTAAAACGACTTTTCGCGGGCTTTTTTTAGTCGGTTCGTTTTTAGGTTTTTTATCATTATCGTTATTATTATCATCATTATTATTATTATTAATATTATCATTATCATAATCATCATTCTTTTATTCTTTATTGTGTTCGATTGTTATTTTTTTAGTTTTTATTGTGTTACGTCTTTGTTTTCTTCTTTTTTTATTCATTTCTTTTTTTAGATTGTGTTTTGCTATTCTTCTTCTTTGCCTTTGTTTATTTTTTTTCTTTGTTTCTCTGTTGCGTTTGATTACATTATCTGTTCCCATTTGTCCGTGTTTCAGTTTGTTTATTGGTTGTTTATTTTCTGTTTTATCTATTTGAGTAAAAAAGATATTGTTACTTTTACTTTCTCTTACATCAGTTTTTGTTCTTGATCCGTCTAGTATTATGTTTTCTTAATCAAAGTCTTTTCATAATCTTTTGATGGTAATGATGGTGATGATGATAACAGCAATAACAACAATAATGACTACGACAATGAAGATAACAACAATGATAATGATAATATTAATAAAAACAACAGTAACGAAAAAAGGATAATAAGGACAATAACAGTAATAAGAAGATATAGGATAAGGATAATAATATTAATAATAGCAATATCAATGATAACCACAATGATAATGATAATAATAGCAATGAAATTAATAATCATATCAATGATGAAAATAATATTAATGATAGTAATAGTAAAAATACATATATAGATACAAAAAAAATTATAGGAATGACAACAATTGCAATATACAGATAAAACATTAATTGCTACCCGTATGTTCAGGCATTGAATATAGTAAATCAATGATTGAAAAGGCAAATAGGAGGATATTTAAACTAAATTGACCCTTATGGCGTGACAAATATGGTTAAATCTTTGGTAATTAAGTGACCGAAATATAAAGCGTATTGAATTATTTGATTGTTAATGGGCAATTGGTAATGGATAATTGGTTAGATACCGGAAGTGAGGAGGTTAAGAATTGATGCAAAGTTATTATCTCATTGTTATTTTTAATATAACTTTTCTACTGAAATCATATAGTGGAGTCTTTTTCTATTTGTGTATGTGGTGTACATGTGTGTGTGTATGTGTGTGTGTGTTTGTGTGTGTGTGTGTTTGTGGTTGTGGTTGTGTGTGTGAGTCTGTGAGTCGGTGAGTCTGTGTGTCCGTGTGTCTGTGTGTACTAGAGTATGAGTATGTGTTGAAGTGTACGCAAACACCCACACACTGTTATTCTGAGTACAAGAACAACTCATTTTCTCCGAATAGTCTTTGCCACAACACGCACTGTCCTCGTCGATTCATGAACAGTGTTTCCTTTCCTTTGTCCTGTTCTATTGTTCCTCACTTCACTACATCTCCATTTTCTTTTATTTTTCCTTCCCTTGATTCTTCTTCTTTTTTTCATTTCATTTATTCCCGTTCATTCATTCCCTTCTTTCTCTTTCTACATGTTGTTTTCTTCTTCTTCTTCTTCTTTTTCCCCTCCTTCTCTTCTTTTCCTTCTCCCCTCCTCTTCTTTTTCTTTTTCCTCTTCTTCCTTTTCTTCTTCAGTTTCTTCTTTTTCTTTTTCTTTTCTCCATCACCGTCTTTTCTTATTATCATTTTTGTTATCATTATTATTCATCGTCTCATCTTTTTCTTTATCATCATCATATTTTCTTCGTCTTCTTCTTCCACTTCTTCATCTTCTTCACTTTCAGCACTTTCGCTTCTCTCATCCTCCTTTGATGTCCCTCTTCCCTTTACCCTTTCCCTTTCTTCCTTTTTCTCCCTCCCTATCATTCCTCATCTCCTTTCCCTCTTCCTTCTCCTTCCTCCCTCGCTCTTTTTTCTCCCCAACCCTTTCTTTCTTCCTTTCTTCCACTTCTTCTTTTCCTTCTTCCTTCCCACCCTTTCTTTTCTCCCTCCGTCCCCTTGCACCCTTCCTCTCTGCTCTTTGACCTTACCTCTCTTTTCCCCTCCCCCTCTTTTTTTTTTTGCCTTTTTTCCTCCCTTTTCCCCTTTCTCCCTCTCCCTCTCCCCCCTCCTCATATATTCCCGCCCTACCCTTCCTC
>BOPN01005594.1:57500-62500 GCA_017312705.2 Penaeus japonicus
TTTTCTCTTCCTTTTCATTTCCATATTTACATCGGGTTCGTACTCTTTTTATTTGATGTATTTGTGTATAAACTCTTATTGTATGGATATGTTTATTTAAGTATATTTTTTTTATTGCTAGTTTACCTACGTATCTTCTCTCTCTCTCTCTCTCTCTCTCTCTCTCTCTCTCTCTCTCTCTCTCTCTCTCTCTCTCTCTCTCTCTCTCTCTCTCTCTCTGTCTCTCTCTCTCTCTCTCTCTCTCTCTCTTTCTTTCTCTCTCTCTCTCTCTCTCTCTCCTCTCTCTCTCTCTCTCTCTCTCTCTCTCTCTCTCTCTCTCTCCCCTCTCTCCCTTATTATCATAATCATTATTATCATTATCAATATTTTTAATTATTACTATTATCATTATTCTTATCACTATCATTATCAATATCCTTACTACTACTACTACTTCAACTATTATTATCATTAATATCGTCATTATCAAGATTATCATTATTATGTTTATTATCAGTGTTACCATTATCATAATTTTGTTACTATTACCATCATAATTGTTATCATTAAAGAGAGAGAGAGAGAGAGAGAGAGAGAATCATTATTATTACTCTTGTTATTGCTGAATTCATTTAAGTTCACCCCATCATAATATCGCAGAAATACAGAAATGAAATTAATGTACAATGCGAAATCATAACACTCATTATCTAACACACAAACATCTATTTGCGCATTGTGATCTTTTAACCTAATAATGTTTCGTTTTTAATTTTGTTGAAGAAATTATGAAATTCAGAAACGAAATATGTGGCATAAATCCCGTTGTAATATAAGCATGAATTTAAATTTATGTTCAGATCGTGCGACTAGAATGCAACAAACTGATTAATAACAATATAATTACTCGGTGTGCCATGATGTAGGTATCCGTGTGTGCGAATAATAAATATGGATGATAAACAGAAAGACAATAATAAAAAAAGGGAGAAACACAATAGCACGGTTGCACACACATCTATACCTACATAGAAACTCATACGTGTGTAAAAATGCAACTACACTTTTGAAACCTCCGAGAACAAAGACACACACCCAATAAAAGTTAGATTAAAAAGGCCAGTGATTAGGGTGGCTCTGGTACCGAAAAGCTTCTGTCACAAAGGCAGGTTCGTTCATCTCTCAGCGTAAAATTGAGGTCGAAGAAAGTCGAAGAAAATATAGTTGATTTGGGGAAAGACTGGGGGGGAGGGGGGAGGGGGAAGGGGAGAGAAAGAGAGAGATTTGGAGTAAGAGCTAAGAATAGATAGATGGATAGATAGAGACGGAAAGATGGATAGATGGATAGATAGATAGAGATAGATAGATGGATAGATAGAGACGGAAATATCGATGGATAGATAGAGACGGAAATATCGATAGATATATGGAGAGAGAGAGAGAGAGAGAAGAGGAAGAGCTCAGTCAAAGAAATCAAGAATAATTCACGAAATATGTTCATGATGACGCAAAATAACTAATTGAATTTTAGCTTCATCAAAAAATTCCCTTTGATCAGCTCGATTCGCGAAAGTAAACATCTATTTTCCTTCACTATTTCCAATCTTTAATTTCTAAAAAAAAAAAAAGAAAAAAAAAATCACACATGTAAAGGGAATATTCGGCGCGACAGATCCCGACCACCGATGAGGGAGGAAGGGAAAGAGGAGGAGGGAGGGTGGGAGGAAGGAAGAGATGGAAACAGAGGAGGGAGGGTGGGAAGCATGGAGGGAAGGGGGGAGGGAGGGAGGGAGGAAAAGTGGTACGATGGGAGAGGTGGAGGAGATTAAGAAAAAGAGAGAGAAAACTGTGGGGTGAAGAAAGAAGAAAAAGAGTGAGGCGTTTTCCTCACCTGGTAACACTGCTAGCCCCGAACTTGACACACCTGGTAACACTGGCGCTTCATTCGGTTGCCAGGGCGAGCCGATCAGGGCCAGCTTTTTGCCCACTTTCCCTCGCGCTGTAAAATATTGTGCAAGAAGATGTAGTAGTGATAACGTGCTATAAATGTGTGTATGGAATTATTCCTATAAAAATCTTAGCTGATAAGACAATTGTTTCCCAGATGCGTTAGAACAAACTATTGTCAACTACAAGACTCTTTAAAATGAATGAACACTCAGACTCAACAAACACGTATTTTAAAGCTAACAGTAGTTAGCGAATGGGTAAAGTTCATGTCGCATTTACACACACACACGTATAGTATTCAGACATAAAACATTACAGGAAAACCTTATACATCAGAGGTAGGGAAAAACATTCCCCCCTCGTTTCCGGTGATATTACTACAAGGATAATATCCAAGCGTTATTACGACAGTTCTCTACTGTAATAGGCAGACTTGTAGGGACACGAGCAAACAGTAGTTACCACACTCACACTTCAGGGCTTAGCGCAAACCCGCTAGTGGCGAGTTTGTCGTGCTGTGGAATTCATTACGAAAGGAAAGTCAACCTATTGTTTTGCAACTGAAATCAGTTAAGTCAATACTTATCGATTCGATGTGTGCCCCCACTGTGGAATCTAGCCCTTCGGACCTTGCCCTTGTCGCTTTGTTTAAGTCCTCACCGATCGCCTTCCTCCTCCTTCCTCCTCCCTCCTCCTCCCTCCTCCTTCCTCCTTCCTCCTTCCTCCTTCCTCCTTCCTCCTCCTTCCTCCTTCCTCCTTCCTCCTCCTTCCTCCTCCTTCCTCCCCCTTCCTCCTCCTTCATTGCCCTCACTGGCGCAATGTCACTCCGTTCTCAGTCACAGCCTCCTTCTGTCTCCCGAGGTTTTGCGCTAAGTTTGCGCACTCTCTCATCTTTCAAATCTAGACTCATTGGTTATATATGTATGTACATGTGTGTGCGTGTGTGTTTCTTTATCTCTCTCTCTGTCTATCTATCTATCTATCTCTCTGTCTCTCCCTCCCTCTCTCTCTCTCTCTCTCTCTCTCTCTATATATATATATATATATATATATATATATATATATATGTATATATATATGTATATATATACATATATAAATTATATGTATGCATGTATGCACGTGTAGACAAGAGGGAACGTGCGATGCGTTGAATGTATGCATGTGTCGACACACATTTCCCCCACTTGCGGCGCCACGGATTCTGCCCCTCCGGATGGCGCTGGCGCCGGGATGTCTGAGATGCAAGAGATGAGGCCTTGTGTGAGTCAGGCGATTTGAGTGCAATTCATCTTCATATCTGCTAGATTTCAATCTATGTCCATGCTAGTCTTTCTAAAAGATGCTAATGTAACGAAAACTGCGATAAGAGAAGACAGAAAAGGGGTAGACGAGGTAGAGGTGGATAGAAGGAAATGGAGAAAACTTGAGAGTGAGACGATATTTCTAGTGAAATGGAAGATGAACGAGAGAGAGAGAGGAGTGAAGAATAAGAGAGATTGGAAAAAGATATAAAGATGACCAGGAGAAAGCTGAAAGAGAAAGAGAAAGGCGGGGAGAGAGAGAAGGGGACTGGGAGAAAATAAATGAGAGAAGAGAGAAAGAGAGAGAGAGGAAAACGAGAAAGAAGCGAAAGACACAAGAAGAGTGAGAATGAGAGAGAGAGAGAGAAAGAGAGGATATGAAAACACCAAGATCATGCTCTTCAACACGGCCGTTCTTTGAAGTTTCCGGAGCACGAGCCTTAAAGCTCATAAACTTTTGGAATTCTTTATCACAAGGTCCACCAGCATCCTCGGCGCAATGAAGTACACACGACGTAGTCCAGTATACGTCATACATGAACGATGACATAAGGAGCAGAAGGAGCCGAAGAAGAGTAGTAAAACAGAAATAAAAGACGAACGAAGCATTTTGCATTTTACGTTCAGCTACGGCCCGAATGTTGACTTACGTGTCGCGAAGAGGTAAACATTCGTCGGCGTTTATTATTTGAATCCGAGAGAGAAATTCCCGGGCGATGTAAGCGCTGAAATGTTTGGAGGGAGAGGGAAGAAGGGTGAAGAAGGAGAGGGAAGGGAGGGAAGAAGGGAGGAAACAGGGTGAATAGGGAAAGGGAAGGGAGGGAACATGGTGAAGAAGGAGAGGGAAGAAGGAGAGGAAAGGGAGGGAAGAAGGGAGGAAACAGGGTGAATAGGGAGAGGGAAGGGAGGGAACATGGTGAAGAAGGAGAGGGAAGAAGGGAGGAAAGAGGGTGAAGAAAGAGAGGGAAGGGAGGAAACAAGGTGAAGAGGGAGAGGGAAGGGAGGGAACAGGGTGAAGAAGGAGAGGGAAGGGAGGGAACAGGGAAAAGAAGGAGAGGGAAGAAGGGAGGAAACAGGGTGAAGAAGAAGAGGGAAGAAGGGAGGTAAAAGTATGAAGAAGAAAGATGAAAGAGCGGAAAGGGAGGAAAAAGAGTGAAGGAGAGGAAAGAGGGGAAAGAGAGAGTAAGGAAAAGGGGAAGAGGTAGAGGAAAATAGGGAGAGGAGAGAAGGACAGTAAATATAAGGAAAGGAAGAAAATAGTGGAGCGAATGAGAGATAAGAAAGAGAGAGAGACAGACAGACAGACGGAGAGAAAGAGAGATAGAGACAGACAGACAAAGAGATAGAAGAGAGAGACAGAAAAAACGAGAAAGGAGGAGCGAAAGACAAGAAACGAGCAGCAGTACCAGCCAAAACAAAAAATCAGAAGAGAAAAGCGGCAAAAATTCTTGAGTCATTTGAATATTCCCCTCGCAACCGCCCTCCTACCTAGCCCCACCTCAGTCCCCCTCCCCATCCCCTTCCCCATCCCCTCTCCATCCCCCAGTCCCCCTCCTTCCTCCCTCCTCTCCTCTCCTCTCCTCCTCCCATTTACCCCTCATCCTCTTCCCTCTTCCCCTCTCCCACTCCCCCCTCCCCACTCCTCTCCTCCCCCCTTCATTTCCCCCTCCCTTCTCTCTACCCCATCCCCCACGCCCCCTCCTTTCTACTCTCCTCTCCTCCTCCCCTATGCCCCCCATCCTCTTCCCTCCTCCCGTCTCCCACTCC
>BOPN01005594.1:85000-87500 GCA_017312705.2 Penaeus japonicus
CTGCGGAAAGACTTGTTGCGGGGTGAGCGAGAGCAACTTAATTTGTGTTGAAATGCTCGAGAACTCTAAGACTGAAGACAAATCAGGACCACTGAAAGGTTCGTAACTCCCCCCCGAAATGGCATCAAGCATTGCCTTTTGAGGATGACTGTACCGATATGCGGGAACTAAACTTTCGCCTTATTCCTTTATCTATTGGAAATGTTGATGATGTTGCCCTTTGATCTTCATTTATATTTTTCCCGTACTTTGATACTCGAACAAATCAGGATTTTTTTTTAGTTTCTCTCAATTTGATTTGGAATTCGGGTCTCTAGAGACGCTTTGATCAGTGTAGACGTATATGTTGTGATCGGGATCATTTCAAGTACAATGGCACAGTTTAGAGAAGTCATTTGTGCTCGAATCTATTATTGAAAGGAAAGGCTGAAGGAGGGCGTGAATTAGTTGAATTCAAACAGCAGAGTCAGATGATAATGGACAGACACAGAATAGAGTTTTATTTTAAAGATTACCCAAAATAAATGTCTAGAATAATGATAATCCCAAATAGGGGAACAAAATACAACCTGAAAACCCGTCGAACGAAAAATGTAAACAAACCCGAGGATTGAAGTACCTCGTCCCATTCTTCGTCAAAGGACCTGGAAACGTCAAAGGAAATGACCTTAGGATCACCATAATCCTAAAGAGATGAGGTCTTGCCACGAGAGATTTTCTGTTGATGAGTCTCGACGAAAAGTGTAAGAGCGACTTTGAAAGATAATGATGTTAGAGTAGATTCAAAGGCCTTGTCTCCAGAGTGGAATAGACCACGGGTTAAACTCAAACATACGTTAAGTCTGGATATACATAAACATACATATATATATTTACATACTTATATATACATATTATACATACATACTTATATATACATATATATAAATACATATATATATGTATATATATATATATATATATATATATATATATATATATATATGTATGTATATATATATATATATATATATATATATATATATATATATGTATATATATATATATATATATATATATATATATATATATATGTTTGTGTGTGTGTGTGTGTGTGTGTGTGTGCATATATATATATATATATATATATATATATATATATATATATATATATATATATATATATATATATATATTATATATAGAGAGAGAGAGAGAGAGAGAGAGAGAGAGAGAGAGAGATACATATATATATAGATATATATATAGACATCACAGATCTGAGTTACATATTTATGTATACATACTGTAGGTAGATTGGTAAATACTTTAAAATGAGTACAAGTTCTTACTTACATATATTTAATGGGGCGTATTACAAAATATATCTAATCATCATCAGTATTGCCCTTATTATAATTATTGTTGTTATTCTATTATCATTATTACTGTCATTATCATCATCCCAGTTATCAATGTCCTTACCATCCTCCCTACCCCCTTGCCCACCGTCCCCCACCTCAATAACCCCCTCGCTCCTCAATAACCCCCTCCCTCCCCCCCTCAGGTGACGTCTTCGAAAACTACTGCTGGGCCGACGACCTCATGAACATTTGCCGCGGTTTCTACGCCGTCACCATCCTGCTCACGTTCCCCATCGAGTGCTTCGTGGCCAGGGACGTTCTGGAGACGGCGTTCTTCCAGGACTACCAGCCGCAGCCGTTCTTCCGCCACGCCGTTCTCTCGGTCCTCATCGCTCTGCTGTGCATGCTCCTCTCCCTCGCCACCGACTGCCTCGGCATCGTGCTCGAGTTGAACGTAAGGCCTCTCTGTGGGAGACGTTGGGTCGTTGCGCTTTTGTTTTGTTCACTTATCATTTACTTTTTTCGAAAGTCTCTCCGAACCGACATCATTTCAGTTTTCTAAATGCCACAGATGTTCAGTCTCCAAATGTCACAGGTACCGAAAGCCTCGGCTATCACGGTTGCTTTAGTGTTCAGTTGCTTGTATTTCATATGTAACAGATGTACAAGCCTTTAGAAATCGCAAGGGTTTATGCGTTTAGGTTTTACAATTTAAATATGATAGATCTTTAATTTTCAAGTTATCGCTGATGTTTAGGTTCTTCAGATGCAACAGGCGTTCAAGTCTTCAGCTAAAACAGATGCTTAGTCTACGGTTTAGTCGTCAGATGTCACTGTGCAGGTTCCAGAATACAGTGGCCTGCCTGTCTGTCACGATGTCCTTCAGCTCCTAACCTTCCCTCCTCTCCCCAGGGAATCATGTGCGCCGTGCCCCTGGCCTACATCCTCCCCGCGCTCTGCTACATCAAGCTGGAGGAGGGTCCCCTGTGGGCTCAGAGCAAGTGGACGGCTTGGGGCGTGGCCATCTTCGGCGTCACCAGCGCCATGGTCGGCACCGTGTCTCTCTTCAGGAACATCGAGGTGCTGGCGGAGTGTTCCCATGGCACCCAGATGCCCTACTGTTTATCCGGCGTGAACGACACGGCGGTCGAGTTTAA
>BOPN01005595.1:0-7500 GCA_017312705.2 Penaeus japonicus
GGAGAGAGAGAGAGAGGGAGAGAGAGAGAGAGAGAGAGAGAGAGAGAGAGAGAGAGAGAGAGAGAGGCCTGGATAACAAAATGTATAAATCAACATATATGCTTCGTAAAAGGCATGCAAATCTTTAAATTTCCATTAAATAAGCCTTGGATAGAATAAAACATGAATAAAAATTTACACAAAAAAGGACAAAAAAAAAAATAAAAATAAAAATGTTTAGATTTTTTTTTGTGATCTAGTTTCCCTTTGTGTTTTCGCTTTACGCTCCTTCGTAGTGGCGTTCAAAGTCAATTTGCTATGTTTCTTTATTCTTAGGTTATGTCCTTTCCATCTTTTTATTTTTACATCTTTGTAGTTTGCAATATATACTCTCTCTCTATCTTTCTCTACCTCCTCTCTCTCTCTCTCTTTTTCCCTCTCCCTCTCTATCTCTCTCTCGCTCTGCCTTCTCTCTCTCTTTTTCTCTCTCCCCCCCTCTCTCTACGTCCTCTCTCTCTCTCTCTCTCTCTTTCTCTCTCTGTCTCTCTTTCTGTATCTATCTATCTATATCCTTTTCCCCCTCCCCCCCCCTCTCCCTCCTGCAACAGCACCAGCATCCTGCAACAGCATCACGCGGAGCAACCACATGCTCGTCTTTTGGAACGCTGTCGCACTCTGGAAACATCTCACATCTCCTTCCACTCAAAGGCAGCCATCTTATGCCTGGACTCTTTCCTTTCTTGGCGACACTTGTAGAAGGAGGGTTTTTTTTTAGAGGGATTTCTGACTCCTCTTTGCTCTCTCTCTTTCTCTCTCTCTGTCTGTCTCTCTCTCTCTCTCTCTCTCTCTCTCTCAGCTTGCAATGTAGGCACATGTCGGTCTGCAACTCGCCCTTGCTTTTGCATGTGTTTCATAACTGTGAGCAGTCGTAAGTGTGTCAAGGGCGGCTGTTTGGGTAGAAGGGAGAGCAAAGGAAGGATAAGATAAGAAAAAGGGGAAAGCGAAAGAGGAGATGAAAAGGGAGGGAAAATTGAGAAGAGATTAGGAAATAGAAAGAATGAGGGGGAAAGGGGGAAAATTGATTACATTTGTATGAGAAACCAAACTACGGTACGCAGAGACAGTCCAAATATGAAGTGTAATACATCCATAGGTGCTTGCAACGTCACGATTTATTGAATCTCGAATTTTAATTGTGTTTTATCCCCATGCAAGCAATCGCAGAAACGTCTGATAGAATAGAAAATGAAAGAATATTGAGAGAAAGAAAAAATAATGATTAGATAAATAAAGAAAAGGGGGTAATGCACGTAAAGAGAAAACTAGTGTGCGTATCGACTGAAGTAACTGTTTACTTTGCATTCTCGTTGGGTCTCTATGGGACCCGCCTGCCTGTATGCCTGTAGGCCATTCGCATGTCTTTGTGTTTCCCCTTCAAGTCATGGTCTCTCTTTCTCTCTATCTCTATCTCTCTCTTTCCCTCTTTCTCTGTGTCTCTCTGTCTGTCTATGCCTCTCTCTCTCTCTCTTTCGCTCTTTCTTTCTCTCTTTCTCTCACTTCCTCCCTCTTTCCTTCTCTCTCTTCCTTTCTTTCTCTTCCTCTCTCTTTTTCTTTCTCTCTCTCTCTCTCCTTTATTATCTCTTTCCCTTTATCCTTTTCCCATCCATGATCCCCTTTATCCCGGGTTCGAAATCCCGCAAAGAGTAATTACTTCACCTTGATATTTCGTCCCATAAACACAAGCCGCGTGGAAGAGCCAGAAACTTTCACCGTCGTCGACAGTGTGTGTAGTAGGTCAGGTCCCTCACAAGGCGGCGTGCCAAGCCAGGACGCATTCGTGCCCCCCTCTCTCTCTCCCCTCTCTGCTCTCTCTCTCTCTCTCTCTCTCTCTCTCTCTCTCTCTCTCTCTCTCTCTCTCTCTCTCTCTCTCTCTCTCTCCTTCCACCATCCCCTATTTCCCTCCATCCCTCTCTTCCTTTCTACCTCTCTCCCACATTCCTATCTTCTCTCTCTCTCAATTGCTTTCTCTTTCCTTCCCTCCCTCCCTTCTTCCTTCCTTCCTTCCTTTCCTCCCTCCCCCACTCCCTCCTCCCTTCCTTCCTCCTTCCTTCCTTTCCTCCCTCCCCCTCCCCCTCTCCTTCCTCCCTCCCGCCATTTGTGTAGAGAGAACCTTGAGTCATTTCCGCGTATGTCTCTCTTTGGCGCTGTCTGACACGAGAAAAATATTTGGGTTCGTATTCGGTCCCGATTCGCTCGCGCGGCGTCGAGTTCCTCTCGGAGTTATTTTCGGAATATTTTTTTTTTAGGATAATTCGCTGACGGGTAAGTTATAGGTCTATTGCAAACACAGCGATATGTTCCTCTTTCGTATTTATTCTATATTCAAATGAGGACTGATTTACATTTTTCTATTGTTTCTCTTGTTTTTCTTATGCAAATTGGTGTATCTAAAGCCACGTTTCTGTTTATTTCAGCTTGGTTTGGCAAGAGTTTCACGCGCCATATCCTGTCGCAAGTTAGCTTGACTTGGCTTCCTAATTGATGCAAGCCGGTTGGACTTCCGTGTTCTCTGACGTGAGCGCAATCTGGTCTGATTTTCATTTGTTTCACTTGTAATGCCAGCTGATTTGGCAAGAACCTTTCATCCCTTTATAAACATTAACTGAGTTGCCTTTTACTTTATTTTCCTAGAGAGAATAAGCTCTCTTG
Organism: Penaeus japonicus; assembly: GCA_017312705.2. Taxonomy (NCBI): domain Eukaryota; kingdom Metazoa; phylum Arthropoda; class Malacostraca; order Decapoda; family Penaeidae; genus Penaeus; species Penaeus japonicus. Next base: position 2,689 of record BOPN01005595.1, read on the forward strand.
ACTATCCCTTTCCATAACAGTCCTAAGAACTTACTTCAAATAATAAAATGATTAAAATACACACAGACGAGAATAAAGGCGTAGTTGCGTTACGATTACGGAGAAGGAAAAATTTCCGCCATATGATAAGTATAATAAATAGATAAATAAATAGATAAATATATATACATATTCACACACACACACACACACACACACACACACACACACACACACACACACACACACACAACCACAAACACACACACACATACACACACACAAAACCACAGACACACACACACATACATACATGCATGTATATATATATATATATATATATATATATATATATATATATATATACATATATGTATATATATACATATGTATATATATATATATATATATATATATATATATATATATATATACATATATATATCACACACACACACACACACACACACACACACACACACACATATATATATATATATATATATATATATATATATATATATATATATATATATATATATACATACACACACACATGTATATATATATATATATATATATATATATATATATATATATATATATATATATATATATATATGTATATATATATGTATATATATATATATATATATATATATATATATATATATATATATATATATATATATATATATATATATATATATATATATATATATATATATATATATATATATATATATATATATATATATATATATATACATACACACACCCATATATATATATATATATATATATATATATATATATATATATATATATATATATATATATATACATATATATATATATATATATATATATATATATATATATATATATATATATATATATATATATATATATATATATATATATATATATATATATATATATATATATTATATATATACACTCACACACACACATGTACGTGTATACAGAATCACACATCAAAGACGCACACACGCCCGTCGCACATTAGCGAGATATTTTGCAGAGTTTCCTTCCGGTTCCAAGTCGTCTCAGTAAATTAGATTTTGGCAACACTGGTCGTATCATTAAAGCGTTTCATCGAACAAAAAATAATGTAATGAGTTTATATGTCTGAAAATCTTCGCTTCGGACTTTGCGTGTGTGCGTGTGTATTTGTGTTTTTCTTTTTGTGTTTATATATATATATATATATATATATATATATATATATATATATATATATATATATATATATATATATATATATATATATGTATGTATATACATATATATATCTTTTTATTTATTTATTTATTTGTTTATTTATGTCTTCCTCTTCTTCTTCTTCTTCTTCTTCTTATTATTATTATTATTATTGTTATTATTATTACTATTACGATTATTATCACTATTACTATTATTATTATCATTATTATCATTATTATTATTATTATTTTTATTATTAATTTATCATTATTACCATTTTTTGTGTGTATGTGTGTGTATGTATTTATGTATGTATATATGTGTGTATGGATGCTTGTGATTATGTAGGTGGGTGGGCGGATGTGTCTATTCACTGTTTGTCATTCATGTCGACAATATGTGCAAGAGAGAAGGATGTAAAGAATAACCCAACCAAACGATTTCTTTTGTTACATTGCCAATTTCTGATCGTAAACCATTATCCTTTTTTGTTTTCCTTTTCTAGGTATCTCTTCTTTTTTACGTATTCCCTCACCCTCTCTTCTTCTGTATCTACCTCTCTACCCTCACTGTCTCGCTTTCCCTTTTGTCATGTCTATCATATTACACAATCTCTCTGCTGCATGGTAAAACTCTCTCTCGTGTTGATATGATTGCAGAAATACCACAAAAAAAAAAGAAAAAAAGAAAAAGAAAAAAAAAGAAAAAAAGAAAGAAAAAAAAAAAAAAAAAAAAAAAAAATATATATATATATATATATATATATATATATATATATATGTATATATATATTACGAAGGATGAGACAACAGTTCCGAAATTTTCTTGAAATTAGTTCGATTTTGAAACTGTTGTTCATCTTTCAATATCTTTTTATTTTTATTTTTTCCCCCCTCTTTTCTGGCTTCGTTTATTTTCCGTCTACCAAATAATCGACCTCTCTTCCCTCTTTTCTCTGTTGTTCTCTCTCGCCATCTTCCTTTCTCTATCTCCTCCTCTCACTCCCTTCCTTTATCTTTTTTTTTTCAAACGCCCTGATTATCAACATGATAGATAGACCTCCTGATATCACTCAATACACACTATCAATACCCCTGTTTGTCTCCCTCCCATTCCACATTTTTCCTCATTCTTTATTCCCATCTTTCTGTGTACTCATAAGTGTGTATGTATTTACTTGTTTGAGGGTTAGATGATTTGCATTTATTTTTATTGTGATTATTTTGTAGTTTGAAAATTGCGCCTACCTCAATAAGCTTTGATTATGTATATGTATTTACCTATTTCTTTATTTAATGATTTATTCTAAAATTTATTTGCTTATCTGTTTTTTTTTCGTTCATTCTGCTTTTCCTAGATTATATGAACATTATCTTCATTATTATTGTTATTACTATTATTATCATTATTATAATCATCATTACTATTGACGTTAGTATTATGACTCATCATTATTTTGGTGTTCGGAGGATGTCTTGGTGGGGGTTAGGGGTGTGAGGGGGAGGGGTAAGGGGGAGGGGTGAGTGGGAGGGGTAGGGGATGGTGCGGAATATGTCAGAGTTTTGCCATAATCATTGTCGTTATCATATCTTTATTTTGTGTTCTCTCTCACACCCATTAACCTTATTTTACTTCTTAGCCGTCTCCCTTCATCCTTCCCTCCCTCTCTATACCTCCTTTGGTTTCGCCTTATTCTTCCCCTCTCTCCCATCCCCTTCCCTCTTCCTCCCCCTACTCTCATTAGTTCAGCATTCCGCCGTCCTCTTTTTTTTCACTTTTCCTAAAGTCAATTCCAACGTTTCTTTCCTTCATCCTTCCAGCACCCTCTCTTCCACCCTTCCAACATCTTTCTCCCGCCCTTCCAATTCCAGCATCCCTCTCTTCCACCATTCTCGCTTCTTCTTTGAAAATCCTTCCAGCATCCCTCTCTTCCACCATTCTCGCTTCTTCTTTGAAAATCCTTCCAGCATCCCTCTCTTCCACCATTCTCGCTTCTTCTTTGAAAATCCTTCCAGCATCTTCTCTTCCACCATTCTCGCTTCTTCTTTGAAAATCCTTCCAGCACCCTCTCTTCCACCATTCTCGCTTCTTCTTTGAAAATCCTTCCAGCACCCTCTCTTCCACCATTCTCGCTTCTTCTTTGAAGATCCTTCCACCATTCTCGCTTCCACCCTTCCAACATCTTTCTTCCAATTCCAGCATCACTCTCTTCCACCATTCTCGCTTCTTCTTTGAAAGTCCTTCCAGCATCTTCTCTTCCACCATTCTCGCCTCTTCTTTGAAAATCCTTCCAGCATCCCAGCAAACAGAGGCTTCTCTGAGGGTCGTCTAAAGGCAAGATCGTCAGATACTATACGACCTGTGATTTGCATATTCTCACTTGCGGGGAAGATTTCATGAATATTCTGCGAGCAATAGGATGCGGGATAAGAAAGATAGAAAGGGGAAAAAAGGGGGAAAGTGAGTGATAGTGGTTCAGGATTTGAGGATGGTACGTGAGCAGTATTTCATTGATATTGCTGTGGATATCTTCACGATTGTTGTATTTGTAGTAATGGTGACTTTAGAAATGATGATTAATTAAATAAGGATGATAATGATGATAATGATAACAGTAATAGTGATAACAATATTAATGATGATGATAAAAGCATTGATAATCATAGTAGCAATAATGATAATAGTAATGATATGATAATAATGGTGATAATAAGTATCATTATCATCATTGTGTTGTCATTATCATTATTGTTTGGAGATGATTTGAATACTACACGAAACAAACAAACAAACACACACACAAAGAAAAGACTGACGGTTGATTCTAACTCTCTTTTTTTCTCTCTTTCCTCTTATTTCTCTCAGTCTTGTTGTTTCTAACCGGGTCTTTCTTTCTCGCACTATTGGTTTGACACTGTAACGACTCTAAACACTCTAAATCAAAACATAAATAAGAAAGAAAAGAAGAAGAAGAAAACAAGAAGAAGAAGAAGAAGAAGAAGAAGAAGAAAAAGAAAAAAGAAAAGAAAAAAAACGAGGCGCTAGACAAATATGGCGTCACGAGCAGTGGTGACCTAAAACCGGTCGCCTCATTTGCAAAGCACAGAAGGCGACGGCGATTAGTCGGGTCAGGTCATTCACTGGCCATAATGCCCCTCCCCTTTGCCCCTTCTGGGAACATACCCCCATTGCCTTGGCTACTCAATACGCCCTTCAGCTAAGAGCAAAGGTCTCTCCTCGATCACATACCTACAAGGGACAGAGGGCGGTGTCAGGGTGATTAGGCAGAAAGGATTAATAAGGATTTAGCGACTTTGTTTACCACTTCTCTTTCCTTTTTATGTACCCGACCAGTGAAATTTAAGGGTTGGAGATTTTTTTTTTTTTAGATTAGTACCCTATTTCACTTCAGAGAGTCATCGACGCTAAATTTTTGTCCTGTTCGAAGAAAATTGTTATTTTGATTATCATAGGTATTTCGTGACTATTTCAGCGACCGGTGCCATAACTGACAAGATTGTGTGTAATATATTTTCATTAAATGTCAGATCGTAATAGATCCAAACATTATCATTACTATTATTATTAATGTTATTTAATGTTATT
>BOPN01005595.1:27500-37500 GCA_017312705.2 Penaeus japonicus
TGATTTAAGCATAAACTGCATAGAAAGGCACAAGCTCACTGTTTTAAATCATCCGCCTTCACTATTTTATATCTACCGCACACCATCTACCGTTTTCTGTTGAATGCGTTAGCACGTGTCTGCTGAATAGAATTTGTTTATGGAATATTCTTGCAGTCTGAAATTATACGGTAATTTTCATTCATATCATGTTACGTATAACCGTTTATTACATTTCAGTTTCATTCACTGGATCAACAAAATGCAATTGTCTAGCACACCAGTGGCAGTATATTTGCTTTGTGTAGGCGAGATTTGTGTTGAAAGTTAGCCTGGTTTGTTTTGGTCTCCATCGTCCGAAATAAATAAACAAATTCATAAATAAAGGAAGGTAAACGTGAAGAAAAGATATACACTGAAAGAACAAGAAATGGAGATACACGGAGAAATAAAATGGTGGAGGAATACATGAATAAACTTATGTAAACGTAAACGAAATGAAAGTTTGAGAAAGGATGAAAGAATTGATGAACAGAATGAAGAACAGGATATGCAATTGACGTAGACTTGGTGGGGAAGGGAGGAAGGGGGGAGGAAGGGAGGAAAGGGGGAAGAAAGGGAGGAAGGGGGAGGAAGGGAGGAAGGGAGGAAAGGGGAGGAAGGGAAGAAGGGGGAGGAAGGGAGGAAAGGGGGAGGAAGAGAGGAAGGGGGGGAGGAAGGGAGGAAGGTGGGAGGAAGGGAGGAATGTGGAAGGGAGGAAGGGGGAGGAAGGGGGGGAGGAAGGGAGGGAAGGGGGAGGAAGGAGGAAGGGAGGAAGGGAGGAAGGGGGAGGAAAGGAGGAAAGGGGGGAGGAAGGGAGGAAGGGGGAGGAAGGGAGGAAGGGGGGAGGAAGGGAGGAAGGGGGAGGAAGGGAGGAAGGGGGAGGAAGGGAGGAAGGGGGGAGAATGGAAGAAGGGAGGAAGGGGAGGAGAAGGGAGGAGGAAGGGGGGAGGAAGGGTGGAGGGAGGGAGGAAGAGGGGAGGAAGGGAGGAAGGGGGAGGAAGGGAGGAAGGGGGAGGAAGGGAGGGAGGGGGGAGGAAGGGAGGAAGAGAATGAATCACTGCACTATGATCTTTTTCCTTTCTTTTAAGATGAAAGGGTAATAATTTTTCCCCAGAAAACAAAACAAAACATAGTCTGAAATGCAGAGATAAGAGAGAGACAGAAAAGATAAAGACAGAAAAGGAAAAAAAAAAAAAAAAAAAAAACAAGAAGCGTACGAAAAGCAGAAAAAAACAAAAAAAAGATATAGATATAATGACAATGATATCACCAAAGAGAGAGAGAGAGAAAAAAAAGACAACAACACACCATTGCGCCCTCCCAAAAGCGACCCTCATTGCATATCAACAATCACTCAACGGCGCCATTGCAACAAGAACCCAAACTCTCGCAGGATCAATGCAAACATGACCACTATAATTCATGCAGTGCAATATTGCAAAGTTCCTGGTCCTGATAACGCTGATTATTGAGCTCAGAATACAAATGCGAAGAGAAAGAGAAATCACAGCATAGTGAAATGTGAAGTGAAATTACGCAGAGTTTCGCAAAGGAAAAGTGATCATATTAATTCCCATTATCAATAGATATAATGACAGTTACATCTATTGATAATGATAATGATGGTAATGATAATGATAATCATGATGATTATAGGCCTATTAAAAACGCTACTGATACTGTTATGCGCATTAAGAACATTAGAATGATAATGACAAAAAAAGCGCTTACCATCATCTTAGTTTGATCATGTGATTAACACAAAATAAGAAGAAAAAAAACAAAAAAAAAAAAAAACAGAAAGAATTCAACAATAATAACGATTATATAAATCATGATGACAATAATTATGACGATGATTGTGATGATAACAGTAATATCGATAATAATTATAATGTTCAGAGTAATAATAGTAACAATAATGATAATGATTATAATAATAATGATGATAATTTTCAGAATGATTATGGTAGTGATACAGCTACTACTACTATTACTACTACTACTACCAATGGTAATGATGGTGATTATAATAATAATGGCAATAAGGAAGATTATGATAATGATAACGATAATGATATTAATGAGGATAATGAATATAATAGTGATGATAATAGTAATAATAATAATGATTATGATATTGATAATGATAATGATATTAATAATGATAATGATAATAATAATGATGATAATGATTATGATGATGATAATAGTGACGATGATAATGATTGCAATAATAACAACATCAACAGTAACACCAATAAGAATAAGAATAATTCTAATAATAATGATACTAATAATAATGATAATAATAATAATAATAATGATAATGATAATAATACTAATACTAATGATAATAATAATAATGATAATAATAATAATCATAATGATAATAATAATAACAATAACAACAACAACAACAACAAAAATAATGATAATAATAACAATGATAATAAAGATAATAATAATAATTATAATAATTATAATAATAAAAATTATAATGATAATTATAATAATAATGATAATGACAACAATAATAATGACAATAATGATAATGATGATGATAATGACAACAATACTAATAATAGGAGTACTAAGAAAAAGGGTGATAATGATGTATGATGCAAGAAGGGGAGAATGGTGAGGCTTATAGTGCTTTTTTGGGCACCATTATATAGTGACGACGACGTTTGGTGGTAATGACTCTCATAAAGGCTGTAATGATAGTGATAATGGTCATGGTCATCGTGATAATCAATAAGGATAAAATGATAAGGATAATCATAATAAGGATGATAGTGCTCTAAGATATGATCATGATGATAATGATAATGATAATAACGAAAGCTATATTAATGGTTATAATGGCGATAAAAAACACTAATAGCGAAACCGTTATCATGACAAAAAAATCGTAACTCTTCCCGCAGCTCTGACACCAGCCTACCACCTCGCCGCAAAGGTTGTTCAACTTCCCTCAGTGCCGCTGACACCATCGACCGGTGCCAGCCAAGTGCCATGCTGCAGGAGATGAAATATTCACGCACATGGCAGACCTGATACACGAGCATGCATGACCAGTGGCGCATGAGACGTGTTGTGTTTTTGTATGTGACGATTGAGGGACATGTGGGGCAGTGTGTGTGTGTGTGAGTATGCGTGCGATCCTGCGTTTGTGTGTAAATGGTTTTACGGATGTGTGTGTTTGGGGGGAGGGTGGGGGGCAGGTGGCTGAAGTGAGGTTCGTGTGGTGGAATGTGTACGTTCGGAGGAGAAGGAGAGATCAGGTGGGACTGAGTGCAGACGTGTTTGTTTTTTCCCCTCTGTGTATGTGTTTGATTGTTTGTACGCACGCCCGTGAGTCTGTACCTACTCATTTATGCTTCATTCGTCCCTGTGGTGGTCATCACACGGTCAGGTTCACCACAACCCCCAGCCACCGGATCATCACAACCGGCGCCTAGACTGCGTCACTTGTCAGTCTCATGTCAGACCGATCACGCCAAGAGGTCACGATCAACTGCATGCGGACACCTGCATCATCTGACCCGGTCGTCGTCATGAGCGAGGTCAGAGCAACAAAGTCAGGTCAGAGGACAAGGTTATTGTGTTTACCTGGCTCGCTCGCGTGCACAGAGATAATGCTCAATCTTCGCTTTGGACTTCGCACGGGAATGGAAGCAGAGCACGGCTGCAGATGCACGTCCAGTCGCTAGAGGTCGCTGAAGGAGTTGAGGTGAAAGATCAGCTGAGGTTAAAGTGAAGAGTAAAAAGGGTTTGTATATGCCGCGTGTCTTTGTACGCGCGTATTTATGTATGTATGTACATACACACACACACACACATATGTATATATATATATATATATATATATATATATATAAATGTATTTATAGGTATGCTTGTATGTATGCATAAATGCATGAGCAGGTATGCGTGTACATATGTAATTAATCACTCACTTATCCCTTTATGAATCTATAAAAACAAAAGGAAGGAACCTCAAACATTTGTCATTAAGGAAAATGACACCCTGAAGAGAGTCCGGCTCCGCACCCAAACAAAGCGCGACTCATTACCCAAATAAGGGGAACATAATGAAGCAGCGCTGGGAAGGTCCAGCCAGGCACCTGAGTAAACACTTCGTGGCGACCTAGCACAGAGGCAACACTTATAGGTAATCACTCCAGTGGATATTGAAAATCCATGTTCAGTGAGTGCGGCGTGCGTATGTGACAATTATCGATATTACCTTTCGCTCCTGACCTCAGCCTACTGCCTTGGAAATCAGCTGAGGAGTGACAGCTCTTTAACTGCAACTGGAGGTGTCCACTAACTGCTTCGCCTTCATAAATGGAATTGAATGTGGAAACGAAACGAATGAAGGAATGGTAAATTTGGAGCGTAACTGTTAGGCATGAACTGTGTAAATATATACGAACGAGAATTAATATTTTCACAAGGCACGATGTGTGATTAGCAAATCTTTCATTCGAAATCTTGTCATGCCAACTGATTCACTTTTATCCCTACCTTTTTTTTTATCACGATACTCACAATAAATTCTAGCTGTTCTAACTGCCAGGCGCGGGCAGCAGGTAACTGATTTAAGCATAAACTGCATAGAAAGGCGCAAGCTCACTGCTTTATATCATCCGCCTTCACTATTTCAAATCAACCGCACCATCTACTGTTTTCTGTTGAATGCGTTAGCACGTGTCTGATGAATAGAATTTGTTTATGGAATATTCTTGCGGTCTGAAATTATACGGTAATTTTCATTCATATCATGTTACGTATAACCGTTTATTACATTTCAGTTTCATTCACTGGATCAACAAAATGCAATTGTCTAGCACACCAGTGGCAGTATATTTGCTTTGTGTAGGCGAGATTTGTGTTGAAAGTTAGTCTGGTTTGTTTTGGTCTCCATCGTCCGAAATAAATAAACAAATTCATGGATAAAGGAAGGAAAACGTGAAGAAAAGATATACACTGAAATAACAAGAAATGGAGATACACGGAGAAATAAAATGGTGGAGGAATACATGAATAAACTTATGTAAACGTAAACGAAATGAAAGTTTGAGAAAGGATGAAAGAATTGATGAACAGAATGAAGAACAGGATATGCAATTGACGTAGACTTGGTGGGGAAGGGAGGAAGGGGGGAGGAAGGGAGGAAAGGGGGAGGAAGGGGGAGGAAGGGAGGAAAGATGGAGGAAGGGAGGAAGGTGGGAGGAAGGGAGGAAGGGGGGAGGAAGGGAGGAAGGGGGGAGGAAGGGAGGAAGGGGGAGGAAGGGAGGAAGGGGGGAAGAAGGGAGGAAGGGGGGGAGAATGGAAGAAGGGAGGAAGGGGGAGGAAGGGAGGAGGAAGGGGGGAGGAAGGGTGGAGGGAGGGAGGAAGAGGGGAGGAAGGGAGGAAGGGGGGAGGAAGGGAGGAAGGGGGGAGGAAGGGAGGAAGGGAGGAAGGAAGGAAGAGAATGAATCACTGCACTATGATCTTTTTCCTTTCTTTTAAGATGAAAGGGTAATAATTTTTCCCCAGAAAACAAAACAAAACATAGTCTGAAATGCAGAGATAAGAGAGAGACAGAAAAGATAAAGACAGAAAAGGAAAAAACAAAAACAAAAAAACAAGAAGCGTACGAAAAGCAGAAAAAAAAAAGTATAGATATAATGACAATGATAACACCAAAGAGAACAAAAAAGAAAATAAGAAAAAAGACAACAACACACCATTGCGCCCTCCCAAAAGCGACCCTCATTGCATATCAACAATCACTCAACGGCGCCATTGCAACAAGAACCCAAACTCTCGCAGGATCAATGCAAACATGACCACTATAATTCATGCAGTGCAATATTGCAAAGTTCCTGGTCCTGATAACGCTGATTATTGAGCTCAGAATACAAATGCGAAGAGAAAGAGAAATCACAGCATAGTGAAATGTGAAGTGAAATTACGCAGAGTTTCGCAAGGGAAAAGGGATCATATTAATTCCCATTACCAATAGATATAATGACAGTTTTATAATGATAGTAATGATAATGATAATTCGCCACTTCTCGCGCTTCTCTCGCCGCTTCTCTCACCACTTCTCTCCTTCTCTCGCCACTTCTCTCTTCGCTTCTTACGCTGCTTCTCTCGCTCTCGCCGCTTCTCTCGCGCTTCTCTCACCGCTTCTCTCGCCGCTTCTCTCGCCGCTTCTCTCGCGCTTCTCTCACCGCTTCTCTCGCCGCTTCTCTCGCCGCTTCTCTCAGCGCTTCTCTCGTCGCTTCTCTCGCTGCTTCTCTCGCGCTTCTCTCGCCACTTCTCTCTTCGCTTCTCCCGCTGCTTCTCTCGCGCTTCTCTCGCCGCTTCTCTCACCGCTTCTCTCGCGCTTCTCTCGCCGCTTCTCTCGCGCTTCTCAAGCCGCTTCTCTCTTCGCTTCTCCCGCTGCTTCTCTCGCGCTTCTCTCGCCGCTTCTCTCGTCGCTTCTCTCGCCGCTTCTCTCGCCACTTCTCTCTTCGCTTCTCTCGCGCTTCTCTCGCCGCTTCTCTCGCCGCTTCTCTCGCCGCTTCTCTCGCGCTTCTCTCCTCTCGCCGCTTCTACTCTCGCCACGCTTCTCTCGCCTCGCTTCCTCGCTTCTCTCGCCTCTTCTCACGCGCTTCTCGCCGCTTTCTCGAAAAACGCTCCCTTCCCCAAAAAGCCGCTTCTCTCGCCGCTTCTCTCGCCAAAAACTGCTCACTCGCCGCTTCTCTCGCTTCTCGCGCTTCTCTCGCGCTTTTCTCGCCGCTTCTCTCACCGCTTCTCTCGCGCTTCTCTCACCGCTTCTCTCGCCGCTTCTCTCGCCTCTTCTCTCGCCTCTTCTCACGCGCTTCTCTCGCCGCTTCTCTCGCGCTTCTCTCAGCGCTTCTCTCAGCGCTTCTCTCGTCGCTTCTCTCGCGCTTCTCTCGTCGCTTCTCTCGCCGCTTCTCTCGCGCTTCTCTCGCCGCTTCTCTCGCCACTTCTCTCGCCGCTTCTCTCGCCGCTTCTCTCGCCGCTTCTCTCGCCGCTTCTCTCGCGCTTCTCTCGTCGCTTCTCTCGCCGCTTCTCTCGCGCTTCTCTCACCGCTTCTCTCGCCGCTTCTCTCGCCGCTTCTCTCGCCGCTTCTCTCGCGCTTCTCTCGCCGCTTCTCTCGCCGCTTCTCTTCGCTGCTTCTCTCGCCACAGCTTCTCTCGCCGCTTCTCTCGCCGCTTCTCTCGCGCTTCTCTCGCCGCTTCTCTCGCGCTTCTCTCGCCGCTTCTCTCGCCGCTTCTCTCGCCGCTTCTCTCGCGCTTCTCTCGCGCTTCTCTCGCCGCTTCTCTCGCGCTTCTCTCGCGCTTCTCTCGCCGCTTCTCTCGCGCTTCTCTCGCCGCTTCTCTCGCGCTTCTCTCGCCGCTTCTCTCGCGCTTCTCTCGCCGCTTCTCTCGCCGCTTCTCTCGCCGCTTCTCTCGCCGCTTCTCTCGCCGCTTCTCTCGCCGCTTCTCTCGCCGCTTCTCTCGCGCTTCTCTCACCACTTCTCACCGCTTCTCTCGCGCTTCTCTCGCCGGCACACTCTCGCCGCTTCTCCCGCTGCTTCTCTCACCGCTTCTCTCGCCGCTTCTCTCCACCGCTACTCTCACCGCTTCTCTCGCTGCTTCTCTCACCGCTTCTCTCGCCGCTTCTCTCGCCGCTTCTCTCGCCGCTTCTCTCACCGCTTCTCTCGCATACTCTCACCCTTCTCTCCCGCCGCTTCTCTCGCGCTTCTCCTGGCTGCTTCTCCTCACCGCTTCTCTCGCGCTTCTCTCGCCGCTTCTCTCACCGCTTCTCTCGCGCTTCTCTCACCGCTTCTCTCGCGCTTCTCTCACCGCTTCTCTCGCCGCTTCTCTCGCGCTTCTCTCACCGCTTCTCTCACCGCTTCTCTCACCGCTTCTCTCGCGCTTCTCTCACCGCTTCTCTCGCCGCTTCTCTCAGCTTCTCTCATACTTCTCTCGCGCTTCTCCTCACCGCTTCTCCTCGCCACTCTCTCGCGCTTCTCTCGCCGCTTCTCTCACCGCTTCTCTCGCCGCTTCTCTCGCCGCTTCTCTCGCCGCTTCTCTCGCCGCTTCTCTCGCGCTTCTCTCACCGCTTCTCTCAGCGCTTCTCTCGCCGCTTCTCTCACCGCTTCTCTCACCGCTTCTCTCGCGCTTCTCTCGCCGCTTCTCTCGCCGCTTCTCTCGCGCTTCTCTCGCCGCTTCTCTCGCTGCTTCTCTCACCGCTTCTCTCGCGCTTCTCTCGCCGCTTCTCTCACCGCTTCTCTCGCCGCTTCTCTCGCCACTTCTCTCGCTCTTCTGTCGCCGCTTCTCTCGCGCTTCTCTCGCGCTTCTCTCGCGCTTCTCTCACCGCTTCTCTCGCCGCTTCTCTCGCCGCTTCTCTCGCGCTTCTCTCACCGCTTCTCTCACCGCTTCTCTCGCCGCTTCTCTCGCCGCTTCTCCCGCTGCTTCTCTCGCCGCTTCTCTCGCGCTTCTCTCGCTGCTTCTCTCGCCGCTTCTCTCGCCGCTTCTCTCGCGCTTCTCTCGCCGCTTCTCTCGCCGCTTCTCTCGCGCTTCTCTCGCCGCTTCTCTCGCCGCTTCTCTCGCTGCTTCTCTCACCGCTTCTCTCGCTGCTTCTCTCGCGCTTCTCTCACCGCTTCTCTCGCCGCTTCTCTCGCCGCTTCTCTCGCCGCTTCTCTCGCCGCCCTGCTCTCACCGCTTCTCTCACCGCTTCTCCTCGCCGCTTCTCTCACCGCTTCTCTCACGCGCTTCTCCTGCACTTCTCGCCGCTTCTCTCGCGCTTCTCGCTGCTTCTCTCGCCGCTTCTCTCGCGCTTCTCGCGCTTCTCTCGCCGCTTCTCTCGCCGCTTCTCTCGCCGCTTCTCTCGCCGCTTCTCTCGCCGCTTCTCTCGCCGCTTCTCGCGCTTCTCTCACACTTCTCCTCGCCGCTTCTCGCGCTTCTCTCGCTGCTTCTCTCGCCGCTTCTCTCGCCCCTTTCTCGCCGCTTCTCTCGCCGCTTCTCTGGCTGCTTCTCTCACCGCTTCTCTCACCGCTTCTCTCGCGCTTCTCTCACCGCTTCTCTCGCCGCTTCTCTCGCGCTTCTCTCGCCGCTTCTCTCGCCGCTTCTCTCACCGCTTCTCTCACCGCTTCTCTCGCCGCTTCTCTCACCGCTTCTCTCGCGCTTCTCTCACCGCTTCTCTCGCCGCTTCTCTCACCGCTTCTCTCGCGCTTCTCTCGCCGCTTCTCTCACCGCTTCTCTCAGCGCTTCTCTCTGCCATACTCGCGCTTCTCCTCGCCGCTTCTCTCACCTTCTCTCACCGCTTCTCTCGCGCTTCTCCTCGCCGCTTCTCTCACCAGCTTCTCTCACCGCTTCTCTCGCTTCTCTCGCCGCTTCTCTCACCGCTTCTCTCGCGCTTCTCTCGCCGCTTCTCTCACCGCTTCTCTCGCGCTTCTCTGGCTGCTTCTCTCACCGCTTCTCTCGCTTCTCGCCGCTTCTCTCACCGCCGCTTCTCTCGCGCTTCTCTCACCGCTTCTCTCGCGCTTCTCTCACCGCTTCTCTCACCGCTTCTCTCGCGCTTCTCTCGCCGCTTCTCTCGCCGCTTCTCTCGCCGCTTCTCTCGCCGCTTCTCTCGCCGCTTCTCTCGCCGCTTCTCTCGCCGCTTCTCTCGCCACTTCTTTCACCGCTTTCCTCGCCACTTCTCTCGCTGCTTCTCTCGCCGCTTCTCTCGCCGCTTCTCTCGCCGCTTCTCTCGCCGCTTCTCTCGCCGCTTCTCTCGCCGCTTCTCTCGCCGCTTCTCTCGCGCTTCTCTCGCCGCTTCTCTCGCGCTTCTCTCGCCGCTTCTCTCACCGCTTCTCTCGCCGCTTTCTCTTCTCGCGCTTCTCTCGCCGCTTCTCTCGCGCTTCTCTCGCCGCTTCTCTCACCGCTTCTCTCGCCGCTTCTCTCTCGCTTCTCTCGCCGCTTCTCTCGCCGCTTCTCTCGCGCTTCTC
>BOPN01005596.1:2500-12500 GCA_017312705.2 Penaeus japonicus
ACATTTCCTCCCCCCTTGAGACCATATTTCACCTTTTTACGCATTCTCCCTCGCCCTTATTGAGTCACCCTCACTCACACACACTCACTCTTATTCATGTGACTGAACTCGCTTACTCGCTTGCTCTCATTCACTCGCATGTACTTTCGAGGATTTCTCGTACTCCTTACTGTAGTACTAAAATTATCCTAGAACTTAGTTATTAAATCTGGAACTCCAAACACACACAGGCAAATATACGCACGCGAATTTTACACGTGGAGCCTTCAATTTCCCCTTTAAGAATAAAGTACCTATAGAGAAATTCCTGAAAAATACACATACGCTAGGAACTTAAGAGAATTTGTGATGATGATAATAGTTAAAGGTTTAAATAAGATTAAATAACAATCTCAACGCGGGGACAAAATTAACGCATTTCAAACATCACCTCGTTAGAATGAAGTATAATTCTTATAAAGAGATTATTCGAAAAGCGTTAATCACATCTGTTGCGTTGTGAAGTTTTTTAGACTTATTCATACCCTAAACGCATTTACACCTACAGCGAGGAACTGTTACAAAGAAAAGAAAAGAAAAGAAAAGAAGAAAAAAAAAAAAAAAACGTTGACCAGGAGAACGAACACGAACACTGGAATACCAAAATGGCGGCCGCTGGTGACACTCCGTCTGCCTGGATGAGCCTTTACCTTCTTACTAAGTCCATGGCGTGTGTCTATGAATAATAATAAAAAAAGATGGTTAGGAAAAAGAAGGAAAAATCCATTTCTACACAAATACACATTATGTTGGAGGAGAAACAACACAAAATCAATATTGCATTCTAATTATCATTCTCATTTCCTTTCCTTATGTAAGTACTAATGAAAAGATAGGGCAAAATTTGAGCAGAGTTTACATAGAATGATTGAATATAACGTCATGTTGACCATCAATGCAACTACAACTACCAATAAAATTCATACATCATATATATGACTAAAGTAGAGACAATGCTCACGTTTCCAAGTTCACCAACCACTATTACCAATGTCTAAGCTAGCGGTTCACACATTGGCAACGCTGAATGATGACTTCGAAAGCGGAGGGGACGAAACATTAAGAAAACAATCACTCGTATTCATGAAAAAGAAAATCAAACCCTCGGTGTCAAAAATTACAACTCTGTCTAGTATCTTTTATGTACCTAAAACCTAGAATCTAAACCTCATGTTATATTGCTTAATACAGTGTATCTTGCTATTTTAGTGTATATCAGAAATGTATTTCCAAAGTTGTAGTGATAAATGTTTGATTGTATGTTTATGTTATTACATTTTTTTTTGTTCATGTCTGAGAGCAAGGATATACTTAGTAAGAATTAAGATCTATTGATGATTGGATTTAATTTTGATTTAGACTAGACTCTGACGCTATTTTTCTCGTTTTACTGCGTCATGAAAGATTAACAAATAAACAAAAAACAAATAAACATTCAGGGAAGATATAGGCAATCCTCTGCATCATGAAAACTTAATTTGAATAGTTTTCTTGATAGATTGTTTTTAAGAGGATGAGAAATCTTTAATCATCGGCTAAATGTGTGTTTTTGTTTCTATTGTGGGCATGAGTGGATGATTGATTTACCACAAATACAATAAAAAAACCTGTCCTCAGATTCTACAAATACTGATTATCCCCTCCCCCTCAAAAAAAAAAAAAAAAAAAAAAAAAAAAAAAAAAAAAAAAAAAAAAAAAAAAAAAAAAATCACGGATCATTTCTAACAAATCAAGAAATAAATAACATTTAAGAGAAAAAAAATAACAAAAGCGACAATAGAGAGTAAAACAAAATCGGAAAAGAGGAAATGCTATTGCAACTGCATTTTCAGCAACGAACCATGATACCAATGATATTGATGACGATAACCAAACCAAACGGTAACTCTAGTGGAAGGTTAATAACACCTTTGAGTTCAGCTGTTGCAAGGTCGCGTGTTACTCCCCCTTCACGTTTCACTCAAGTGGGTCTGTTGCAAGTTAATGAATAAGGGTCGCACTAATTAATCCGATTATCACCATCAATCAAAGCAACATCAACGAAATAACTAACACAAACAAGCAAACAAAAACGAACTAAGAGAGCTTTCATAGGAAGCCCAATCATCTGATCATAAACACCTACCAACACATCATTAACACTCGATAAAACGAAGGACAAAGCGGTGATTTGTTTCTTTTTTTCTTTTTTTTTTTCTTGGAACTTACAAGTCGGTTTATGCATACTTGTTGTCGGCTCCCCTGCCAGACATACGAGTACTTCCAATATTTATGTCTTCGTAATGATGAGAATATATCTAAAATAACTTTGTTCTAGCATGTTCTCTATTCAGTAACTCCGT
Organism: Penaeus japonicus; assembly: GCA_017312705.2. Lineage (NCBI taxonomy): Eukaryota > Metazoa > Arthropoda > Malacostraca > Decapoda > Penaeidae > Penaeus > Penaeus japonicus. The sequence continues at coordinate 4,882 of BOPN01005596.1, forward strand.
TAATCAAATTTCAATTTTTTTCAAAGACCCGTGACAGTTAGAAAATACGTTAGTTTCTGAAAAGAATACGTTACTCCCTTTCTGTTATTCTGCTTCACGCCTCCATCAATCTATCATAGTCACTACGTTGTCCTTATGTTTTCAGTGTATTTAACAACTAATTCTACCCGACGTCATGGATTTGGTGTGTAAAAGAGGTTGCCTTTAAGCTCTGCAACACACGATAGCAATCATTACACAGAGAGCTTTAACTCTTTTTTTTTTTTTTTTTTTTTTTTTTTTTTTTTTTTTTTTTTTTTAAACCAGGGTCCGAACACGGGAATTGCTTCACATAGCATCGGCTTCTCAGGACTCGGATGACTTCGAGACAGCTGTGAGAAAGGGGGATATCTGGAGAAAGAGGTTAATCTTTTAGGGTAAGAGTAAGTCTCACTCTCTTTCTCTCTCTCTCTCTCGCTTTATTCCTCTCTCTCTCTTTCTCTTTCTCACTCCCTCTCTCTTTCTTTCTTTCTTTCTTTAGAGCGAGAGAAATGTATATGTTTATGTGTGTGTGCGTGAACGTGTTCACGCACACACACATGCTCTACAATTATAATACAAATCACCTTACCACATCCTACACACAGCTCACGCTTCCAAGCACTTTCCCTCCCACTTCCCTCCACCTCTACACCTCCCTCCCTCCCTCCCTCCCTCCCTCCCTCCCTCCTTTTCTCCCACCCACCCCCCATCTCCCTCCCTCCTCCCCCCTCGTACGACCTAATTACACTTGCGGATCGTTGCTTGGGGATTCGAACCACCTCCTTCCTCGACACGACTCCCGAACGTGGCTCTCGGTAACGACCATCTGCGCTTAGTTCAAATGAGGTACAATCTACGTTATGTTATTTGTATGGTTTTTGTAAGTGTGATATAAGTTTTTTTTATGCGGTATGGTATGATGAAGATGTGATGTTTTTTTTTTTTTTACAATGAAATAATAATATTTTGGTTTTGGTTTTATTTGAGGTTATGGACGATCATATTTAATTAAGGCGGTTATATGTGTGTTGGCAAACTTTAAAAAGGTTTATAAAAGCCGAATAAATTGTCATTCAACAATTTATGGATATGCTGGCTTTGATAGCGGGCTTACAAGGATTATTAATGATGCATTAATAAAGTCAATTATATTATGGATGAAACATGTAAAGCTGGATAGGGTTTAATATTTAATCTATAGCTACTTTCACATACATACACACACACACACACACACACACACACACACACACACACACACACACACACACACACACACACACACACACACACACTCTCTCTCTCTCTCTCTCTCTCTCTCTCTCTCTCTCTCTCTTCTCTCTCTCTCTCTCTCTCTCTCTCTCTCTCTCTCTCTGCTGCCATACTGACATGTTCTCTCTCTCTCTCTCTCTCTCTCTCTCTCTCTCTCTCTCTCTCTCTCTCTCTCTCTCTCTCTCTCTCTCTCTCTCTCTCTCTCTCTCTCTCTCTCTCTCTCACATACACAGGCATGTATACACACACACACACACACACACTCTCTCTCTCTCTCTCTCTCTCTCATACACAGGCACGCACACACACACACACACACACACACACACACACACACACACACACACACACACACACACACACACACACACACACACACACACACACACACACACACACTCTCTCTCTCTCTCACTCACTCACTCTCTCTCTCTCTCTCTCTCTCTCTCTCTCTCTCTCTCTCTCTCTATCTCTATCTCTCTCTCTCTATCTCTCTCTCTCATATACACAGGCACGCACACACACACACACACACACACACACACACACACACACACACACACACACACACACACACACACACACACACACACACACACACACACACACACACACTCTCTCTCTCACACTCACTCTCTCTCTCTCTCTCTCTCTCTCTCTCTCTCTCTCTCACACACACACACACACACACACACACACACACACACACACACACACACACACACACACACACACACACACACACACACACACACACACACACACAAAGACAGACAAACACACGTCTCAAGTGACACGTAGAAGGAAAAGTCAACACGCGGCAACACATCAAGATGCCTGATGTCAAGACCCACTGACAGATGGCAGCATCAGCGACCTCCCCTCCCTTCGTCATCTTCTCCTTTTTTCTTATTCCTCTTTTCTTTCCCGTTTCCTCTCTTCTTCTTCCCCCCTTTCTATCTACCATCTCCCTCTCCTGCTCGTCCTTCCCCCGTTTCTTCCCCCTCCCCTTCCCCTTTATTCCTTATCCCTTATTTCTCCCCTCTCTCCTCTTCCTTCTTCTCTTCCCTTTTTCTTTCTTCTTCTCTCTCCTCCTCCTTCTCCTCTTCCCCCTCTCCCCCTTTCTTTCCTCCCCCTCTTCTTCCACCTCCCCCACCTTCTGCCCCCTCTACCCCCTCTCCTATCGCTTCTCTAGTGCTCTCAGAAACTCCAATTTCACATCATAACCTTCCCGTCCTTGTCCAGCCTGCCTCTCCCCCCCTCCTTCCTTTCCTCTCTTACTGCCTTCCTCCTCCTCTTCCTCGTCCTCCTCTTTCCTTCTTTCATATCCCCTATCTTCATTCTTCCTTTCCCCTTCTTCTATCTCTTCTTTTCATTTATCAACCTCTCTCCCTCTCTCTTTCTTTCTGTTTCTCTTTTCTTTCCTTCCTCCTTTCTTCCCTCTCTTCTATCCACTATCTTCGCTCTCCCTATCTTCCCCATACTCTCTTTCCTCTTCTCCTACTTTCTCCTACATCCATCCTCTCCCCCCTCTATTTTTCTCCTTCATCTCTCTATTCCCCTTTCTTCCCTCCCTCCTCTTCTCCTCATCCTCCTTCCACTCTCCTCTTCCCATCCCTATCCTCTCCCTCCTTCGTTTTTCGTCTCTCTCTCCCTATTCTTCCTCTCCCCATCCCCCATTCTCTACCCTTCCCTCTCTTCCTTCCTCTCTCCTCTCTCCCCCACCCCCATCCTTCCTCCCCTCCCTCTATTCTCCTTTTCCTCCCCCTCCTCTCCCCCCTCCCTATTACCCCCCCCATCGCCTCTGCTCTAGTGCTCTCAGAAACTCCAATTTAACATCACATACATACATATACATAATGTAAGTCAACAGACCATGTTCTTGTAAGTCGTAACTTGGGAGGTCTGTTTTTGTCTGTGTGTGATTTCTTTGTTTGTTTGTCTCATTCGTTATTTTTTTTTAATCTTCTTGTTGATATTATTGCTAACGCTGCTATTATGATCTGTTTTTTGTTTTATTTTGTTGTTGTTATTGTTTATTCTCTGCTTCATAGTTTTGTTATCATTGTTTTTGTTTTTTTAATATTTGATACGATATTGTTGGTCGTTATTTTTACCAATGACGTCATATTTTTGTTGCTCTTATTGTCCTAGTTGAATATCCTATTTGCTTTTGTCATTGTCTTTGTTGCAAGATCGTCTTTATTATGGTATATTTCTAGTTTCTTGTTTTCAGTTGGTCTGTCTGTATTACCCTCAACATTATTTTTAAAATTTTCATTTATCAGATTATCTCTTTATTACGAATTTCTGTTGTTATGTAATAATAAACTATGCATTTATTTTAGGTTGCTTGCTTGCTTGTTAACGCTTTCCAATCTTCTTTTTCAAACAAATAAGTATTTGATTGATATTAGTTTTGTTGCAAAATGTATTCGAAATACCGCAGTTATCATTTCCTTCCAAATGAAAATTACAAGTTGAAATAAATATGTAAGAGGTATGTATGGTGAAAGATCTGTATTATCTTTATCATTATTATTGTTGTTATTATTATTATCATTGTTGTCTTCATTATTATTATTATTATTATTATTATTATTATTATTATTATTATTATTATTATTATCATCATTATTATCATTATTATTATCATTATTATTATCATTATTATTATCATTATTATTATCATTATTATTATCATTATTATTATTATTATTACTATTATCATCATTATCAATATCATTATTAGTGTTACTGTTATGAGGATGAGGATCATTATTATTATTGTATGAAGGAAAACGCAACATGCAAAAGCACAAGCACCAAATAACAGCGACACGTATTAAGAAGTATTAAAGTAACGCAAAAAAAAAAAAAGAAAAAAAGTATAACATACAATCATTGAATAATTCAGATATTGCAAAAGGTGTTTGATTCGAATTTCTAAATACGTAAGAAATATTTCTGAGACATGTTCACCGTAAAAGGAATATGGTCTGAATGCTTTTATTTTTGTTTTTAACACAAGAAGGATTTAGGAAAATTATAAGCAAAGCCCTATAGCACATGGAAAAAGTCAAAATTTGAACGATATGAAAAAAAAGAAAAAAAAAAAGAAAAATGGATCTCTGAATTTTAAAGGCATTTAAGAACTAAAATATTTGAAACCCGAAAAACGAATATAAAAAAAAGGGAAAAAATCGTTAATGTGAAAAGATGAAAAAATATGTACGAAAGATTTATAAACACAAAGGAGAGATGTATATATGGAACATAAATAACCTAACTGTAAGCATCTGCGTGCATCGTGTAAACCCCTTGCACGATCTTGCAATATCCCATTGAAAAGCGGTGCAACACCCTTCCCAGCGAACATTACGCTAACAATCTCTTCTTGGAACGGCGTAGCGTAGAGGCGCCTCAGAGAGAGAGAGAGAGAGAGAGAGAGAGAGAGAGAGAGAGAGAGAGAGAGAGAGAGAGAGAGAGAGAGAGAGAGAGAGAGAGAGAGAGAGAGAGAGAGAGAGAGAGAGAGAGAGAGAGAGAGAGAGAGAGAGAGAGAGAGAGAGAGAGAGAGAGATAGAGATAGATAGAGATAGATAGAGAGAGACAGATAGAGATAGATAGAGAGAGACTGAACGAAAGAAAGAAAGAAAGAAAGAAAGCGAGAGAGAGAGAGAGAGAGAAAGAGAGGCATCGCGTACGAGAGAAGCGCAGTCCCATAGCCGCAGGCCCAGGCGTTCGCTCTTGTGCTGGCTATTACATAACGATGTACTCAAGGTACTCAAGACGTCTTATGGTGCCTCGTCTTCGCTTATGGTGAGTGGAGACACGGAGTGCTCGGGCGCGCGCTCGCCACCTCATCACCATAACAATGGCAAGTCGCGGGCTCTCGCTCCTCCCTCTTTCCTCCCTCCCTGTTCTTTCTTCTTCTTCTTTCTTTTTCCTCCTCCCTTTCCCTTTATTCTTTCTGTTTCTTTCTCCCTTCTACCTCTCTCCTTCCTATTCTCTCTTATTCTTTCTCCCTCCCCCCTTTCTCCTTCCTATTCTATCCTCTTCCTCCTACCTACTCCCTATCTCCTTCTTATTGTTCCCTCCCTTTTCTCTTTTTCTTCTTCTTTCTCCTCCCACCTTCCTCTCGCACTTTCCTGTCCTCCTTCTTCCATCCTCTCCGTTCCACCTTCCTCCTTCTTTCTACTCCCCCATTCCTCCCACTTCCCCCTATTCAACTTCCTTCTCTCTCTCTCTCTCTCTCTCTATATATATATATATATATATATAAATATAAATGTCTCTCTCTCTCTCTCTCTCTTTCTCTCTCTTTTTCTCTTTCCCTCTCTCTTTCTCTTTCTCTTTCTCTTTCTCTCTCTTTCTCCTTCCCTTCCCTCTCCATTTCCTCCCTTTCCCTCCCTCCCCTCCCTCCCCCTTTCTTTCTACCTCCTTCTCTTCCCTCCCTCCCTCTCTCTTTCTACCTCCCTCTCTCTCTCTCTCTCTCTCTCTCCCTCCCCCTTCCCTCCCTCCCTACCCTCCCTCATCTCTTTCTACCTCGCTTGATCCCACATTCATATTCAAATCAGATCGAGATTTACTCCGTGTTAATATCACGTGTAGGGTGGGGGGGGGGTAGGTATGGGGGAAGGGGGGTAGGGGGAGGAAGTTACAAGGGTCAGAGTTGGGACAGTGTGGTCGGGGGGGATGGGGGAGGGAGGGGGAGGTAGGAGAGTCGGGGATTGAGGAGGAGGAGGAGAAGGGAAGAGCATTAGGGGAGGGTATGGGTGTAGGGTGGAGGGAGGAGGAGGGTCGGTGGTGAGGGATAGGGTGATGGGGGATGGGTGGGTGATGGGGGGTCGGTTCCCTTTTCTTATGGTCTTTGAGTTTTATTCTTGTTCTCGGAAATGATTTCTTGTCCAGAGTAAAGCTTATATGTTTTTTTTTTTTTCTTTTTCTTTTTCTTTTACTTGTCTACACACACACACACACACACTCATATATATATATATATATATATATATATATATATATATATATATATATATATATATATATATATATATATATATATATACATATATATATAATTTTTTTTTTCTTTTTTTTTATCGTTCTGTTTGATTTGTAGTCTGATTAATTATGATATATTAAAAGATAATTGCGGTGAGCCGATGAATATGACTTGAATTTTAGATTAAAAAAAATGATATATGGTGCTATGTTCAAAATATGTACTAAAATGAAGTATTTTGATGCAATCTATCTCATTCTCTTTCTTTCTCTCTCTCTCTTTTTCTCTCTCTCTAGTCTGGCTGTCTGTCTATCTCTGTATCCCTTTCTCTCTCTCTCTCTCTGTCTGTCTCTGTATCTCTCTCTCTCTCTCTTTCTCTCTCTCTCTCTCTCTCTCTCTCTCTCTCTCTCTCTCTCTCTCTCTCTCCCTCCCTCCCTCCCTCCCTCTCTCTCTCTCGATTTAGTATATAAGATTCTGTATTATTCCTTATAACACCGACAGCATTTTTTCCAATTTCTATCACCATCACGACACGGACGACCTCCTTCCAGAGAGGAAGCACGACCTCTACAAAAACGACCCAACATCTCGGTCCCAAATCGATGCTTATAAACGAGGAAGACTCAGAACCACTTGCCTTTTCCCCTCACTCCTTCCCCTTCCCCTTCCCTTTCTTCATCCCCCTCATCTATTCTTCCTTTCTTCATTTTCTTCTTCTCTATCCTTGCCTCTTCCCCCTTTGTACTTCTCTCTCCTTTCCCTTTCCCTTCTATGTCCTCCCTCCCTTGCTTCTTCCCCTTTATTTTTTCCCCTCTTTGTATCCTTGTTTGCTCCTCCTCCTTTCTTTCCCTTTCCCCCTTTCTCAATCTCTTCCCGTGTTCTCCCTCATCCCCTGATCCCCTTCCCCTCGTTCCTACATCTCCCCTCTCCCTTCTTTTCTCCTATACCCCTTTCTCCCTCTTCCCTAATTCCTTTTACCGCTATCTTCCACTCTCCTCTCTCTCCTCTTCCACTCCTTTCTCCCTCTTTCCTATTTTCTTTTCTCTTCTTCCCCCATCTACCCTCTCCCCTCTTCCACTCCTTTCCTCCCTCTTTCCCCCTCTCCCCTCTTTCCTCTCCTACCTCTTTTCTCCTTCCTTCTCCTGTCTTAATGTCTGTATGGAGAGAGAAAGAGAGAGGGGGGAGGGGAGTGGGGAGAAAGAGGGGAAGAGGAGAGGAGAGGGGAGGAGAAAGTGAGAGGGGAAAGAGAGAGAAAAAGAGGGGAGGGGAAAGAGAGAGGAGAAGAGGGGGGGGAGAAAGATGGGAAGAGGAGAGGGAAGAGAGA
>BOPN01005596.1:17500-20000 GCA_017312705.2 Penaeus japonicus
TGAATGGAGAGAGAGGAGGAGTAGGGAGGGGGGGAGGGATAGGAGGGAGGGAGGGAGGGAGGGAGGGAGGGAGGGAGGCAGGGATGGGAGGGAGGGATGGGATGGGAGGGAGGGAGAGAGGGAGGGAGGGAGGGAGGGAGGGAGGGAGGGAAGGAGGGAAGGAGGCAGGGATGGGAGGGAGGGATGGGATGGGAGGGAGGGAGGGAGGGAGGGAGGTAGGTAGGTAGGGGGGGGAGGGGAGGATGAAGTAGATAGAAGAAGGGCATGAGGAAAGATGATGAGGCGGAGAAAGAAGAAGAAGAAAAAGAAGAAAAGGAGAAGGGGGAGTAGGAAGACGAAAAAAGAAGAAGGAGAGGCGAACGAGCAGGAAAAAAGGAAGAAGAGGAGGAGCCAGATAAGGAAAATTAGAAGTACAAGGAAAAGGAGGAGGAAGAAGAAGAGAAGGAGAATGAGGATAAGGAAGAGGAAGAGGAAGAGATGGAGGCGGAGATGAAGATGGAGGAGACATCCAAGGGGAAATGAGGGTGTGTGGAGAGACTCTATCACATGACAGAGGGGAAAAGATATGACGGTCTGATCAGAGGAAACCGCCTTTTGTTTTTTTCCGTCGCTGTTTTTCCTTTTCTTTATTTTTATTTTATCTTTTTATCTATTTTTGTCTTTTGTTTTTATTCCCTTGTTTTGCCCTCAGTATCCCTATTACACTGAGGTTGTTTATACTTTTATTATACTTAAGGGTATTAACACTTTTATTTACACTCAAGATCATTTATAATTTTATTTACACTCAAGGTAATTCACACTTTTATTTACACTCAAGATCATTTATAATTTTATTTACACTCAAGGTAATTCACACTTTTATTTACACTCAAGATCATTTCTAATTTTATTTACACTCAAGGTTATTCACACATTTAATTACCATCAAGGTTATTCACACTTTTATTTGCACTCAAGGGTATCTACACTTTTACTTACAATCATGATCATTTATATATTTATTTAACACTCAAAAGTTGTTGTTTTTGCACTTTTATTTGCACTGAAGATCATTTACAATTTTATTTACACTCAATGTTATTCACACTTTTATTTACACTCAAGATTTTTTTTACACTTTTATCTACACTTGAGATTATTTACTTATTTACCCACCTTTTCATAATACAAAAATAAATACATTTCTATATCCTTCTGAATAATATTCGTGTGTGTACTACGAAACAAACAAACAGAGAAAAAAAGAAGACAAAGAAAACTTCTACCCAAAAAAAAAAAAAAAATATATATATATATATATATATATATATATATATATATATATATATATATATATATATATATATATATTTACCTCCCTGACCGGGACTCGAACCCGCGCCGTAAGATCGACAGGCACGGTCTTACGGCGCGGGTTCGAGTCCCGGTCAGGGAGGTAAATATTTGTATATATTAAAATGCGTTACTGCATTCTACCATCTTCTCATATATATATATATATATATATATATATATATATATATATATATATATATATATATATATATATACTCACAAACATTCTCATTACTCTCGCTTTAAATCTAACGAGTAATTTCAATAACAATGAAAATTAATATGCAACAAAAGGATAACAACGAGAATAAATCCTCATAATAATTCACCCAAAATAGAAAATAAAAATAACAAACTGATGAGACACCCGAGCACGGAGGACAGTCCAGTGACGTCACTCCCGAACGAGTAATTATGATCAATTTAATGCTATTGTCGGAAAAAATGATTATGTAAGCAGATTAATGTCATGTCAACAAAATGGATGATAAGAGACTTGACTTGAAGTGACAGTTGAGAAGATTTAAGAGTTGCTGTAGCTTATGATGACGTAATTTACCTTGATGTGATGATAATAATGATGATGATGATGATTATAATGATAATAGTAATGATTATAATGAAAATAACAATAATAATTATGATGATGATAATGATAGTGATAATAATAATTATGATAATGATAATAATAAATGAAAAAATAAGGATGAATAACCTTGATAAAATGACAAAAATAATAAGGATAAAAATACCTCTACTATTGACATTGATAACAAAAATGATAATGATAACAACAATACAAAGAATACAAAACAAACAAAAAACAAACAATAAACAAACAAATCATCATAAAGAGGAAGAAAAAAAAAAAAAAAATACAAACAACAACATAGTTTGTCTCCGGCGGCGCATCTCACGAACAGCGTCGAGTTACGGTCGAGTGACAGAGTTAATTATATTGTGAGCCATGACACCTCCATGGGGGGTTGTTGGGAGGGGGGGGGAGATGGAGGTTGATGCTGGTGGGGGAGGGTGGGAGGGAGGTGGAAGAGGAAGAGAAGGAGGAAGAAGATGAAGAGGAAAAAGAGGACGAGGAAAAGAAAAAGAAAAAAAAAAGAAGAAGAAAAAGAAGAAAAGAAGAAGGATAACGATGATGATGACG
>BOPN01005596.1:52500-55000 GCA_017312705.2 Penaeus japonicus
TCTCTCTCTCTCTCTCTCTCTCTCTCTCTCTCTCTCTCTCTCTCTCTCTCTCTCTCTCTCTCTCTCTCTCTCTCTCTCTCTCTCTCTCTCTCTCTCTCTCCCTCTCTCTCTTTATCTCTCTCCCTCCCTCTTTCTCTCTCTCTCTCTCTCTCTCTCTCTCTCTCTCTCTCTCTCTCTCTCTCTCTCTCTCTCTCTCTCTCTCTCTCTCTCTCTCTCTCTCTCTCTCTCTCTCTCTCTCTCTCTCTCTCTCTCTCTCTCTCTCTCTCTCTCTCTCTCTCTCTCTCTCTCTCTCTCTCTCTCTCTCTCTCTCTCTCTCCCTCCTCTCTCTCTCTCCCTCCCCCCCTCTCTCTCTCTCTCTCTCTCTCTCTCTCTCTCTCTCTCTCTCTCTCTCTCTCTCTCTCTCTCTCTCTCTCTCTCTCTCTCTCTCTCTCTCTCTCTCTCTCTCTCTCTCTCTCTCTCTCTCTCTCTCTCTCTCTCTCTCTCTCTCTCTTTCACACAAAAGGAGAATTTCAACTGAAATGCCCCTTCGGTTTGCGAGAACGAAAGAAAGACATACACACACACACACACACACACACATACACACAAAAGGAGAATTTCAACTGAAATCGGGAAGTTGGTTTAAAGAGGTTTCTGCTACTACACATTTCTTAATTAATCTGCTGTGCATGGTATTCTGACTTTTAAAATATAACCACGAGGAACTATAAAATTTAATTTTAATAATACATGCTGTTTTACGGGAGAAAAAAAAGGTATTTGTAAGAGGGATGGAAGGAGTGACTGAAAATTAATGCTTAGATCAGCGTTGGATATAAGGATTAAGGTTAAACTATATTCATACTTTTTTACTGACGACTTACAATAAACTAAGCATTCTTAAAGTGTGTGTATTATAAACATGCACTTCTGCAGAGAATTAAAAGCAAAAAAGAAGGTAAAGAAATAAATAAATAAAGAAAAAAACATCGAACTCGCATTTAAGGGCAACGAAAAAGACATGGAAAGGATGAAAAAGAAATCATTAATGAAATCACAAGAGTAAGAATGAATATGAAAGAAAGAGGAATTGTGTGAAAGGAAAAGAGAGGTAGATAAAGATGAGAGATAGAGACAGTGATAGGAACAGAGACAGAAATAGAGATAGGAAAAGATAGAGAGAAAGAGGAGGGGGGGTGGGGAATCAAACTGACAGATAGCAAAGGGGATAAGTAAATTATCTTTTGGTAGACATCGCAAATATATTTCGTTGCATAAAAAGATGGGAAAAGGAAGGGATAGATATAGATAATATACACACACTACAACTAGCTACCCTTTTTCACATACACTCGTAGTCTTTTTTTAACTTTTTTTACCTAATGGAAGAGTCAAATCAAGGAGGGAGCTAGTAAGGGAAAAACAAAGAAAGAAATTAAGCATAGAAAATGTTGATAAAAGTGACGTTAAATAAGCTACTGTTTTTTTTTTTTTCTGCAATCTCCGTCTTTCTTATTCTTCATACTTTTAACTTATTTCTTACATGCCCCTTTATGTATGTGTGTGTGTGTGCGTATGCGTGCGTGCGTGTGTGGTCTCTCTAAATAATTCTGTCCAATTCTTATAAAATTCGCCATCGTTATTTTAATCTATGTCTAGCGGAAGTTATTAGACACAGTTTATCGACAATTCCATACTTAAAAATCCTCAAATTTATAAGTGAATAGAAGTGCTGACTTCATGATAATACTAGTTCAACATATGGAAATTAATTACGTTTGATATCCACATTAGCGAGAATGCAAATAACATGGATGACAATACTTGCGAGCTTAGTTGAAGGAAGAGAGACAGACAGAGGGAGGAAGACAGAGGGAGGGGAATAGGGAGGGAGGGAAGGGGAGAGAGAGAGAGAGAGAGAGAGAGAGAGAGAAACAAGAAAGAGAAACAGATAGAAAATTAGAGAGGGAAAGGGGGTGAAACAGTCAGACAGAAGACTGAAATAAAGGAAGAGTCAGAAAAAGGACAGAGAGGAACACGGAAAGAAATATGAATAAAAAGACAGAGAGAGAGAGAGAGAGAGAGAGAGAGAGAGAGAGAGAGAGAGAGAGAAAACGATATTGTTTAGATATTATGTACTGATATTCCTCTTAATTAGAATATCAGCGAAAATGACAGTTAGTAACCTATAGTATTTTTCAATGTGTTTAGTTTTCTTTGGCTTTTTATCATATCCTTTTTTTTTCTCTCTCCTTCTCTTTCTTATGATAATTAACCTAGATCTTTTAAAACTCCGTTTATCAACAGTAGTCAAGTATAATTATGTTTAGATAACGGTGATAACCTAATAATTGATACATTTAAATACTTATTGATATTAATTGTATATTGATATATTAATTTCAGATCATAGACGGGATATTTTTCAATATTATAATTAACCTAATAACTAATATTTGTTTAACATAAACGGATTAATTACCTTTAATATCCTTATTAACGATAATGCAAATACCGTGAA
>BOPN01005596.1:67500-72500 GCA_017312705.2 Penaeus japonicus
TTCCCTTCTCCCCCCCCCTTTCTTCCCTCGGGCGTTATGTGATCTATCAATCTCGACAGTGTAATTACCCGATTCTTCCCCCTCCCCCTCTCCCCACCCCCATCCCCTCACCCCCTTCCATTGACGGGGGGCGGAAGGCCGGTCAAATACGGTCCAAGCACAGATCTCGATCTTTTGTCAGCATCAAAGTTTGTAGAATTTGTTTATTTATAAATGTTGATCTTTTGTCAACGTTGCAACATTCTTGCAACACTCTGTCCCTAAATCCTTTATCTAACTGGGATATTTTGTTCAGAAACGTCAACGTCGAACGGTTTGTTCATATTTCTCGATCTTTTGTCCAAGTCGTAAAATTTAGTCGATATTCTGCGCTTGATTGCTGGCCTGGTCTCTCTCTCTCACTCTCTCTCTCTCTCTCTCTCTCTCTCTCTCTCTCTCTCTCTCTCTCTCTCTCTCTCTCTCTCTCTCTCTCTCTCTTTTTTCTCTCTCTCTCTCTCTTTCTCTCTCTCTTTCTCTCTCTCTTTCTCTCTCTCTTTCTCTCTCTCTCTCTCTCTCTCAGTCTGATTCCTATCCGGTATCTTTCCCATTCCCGATTTCTCTGTCTAGTTTCCATTCCCATTCTTAATCTCTTTATCAGTTTGCGTTCCCATTCCTAATCCCTCTTTCCAGTTTCCATTCCTGATATCCTTTTCAGTTCCGATTCCTAATATAATTAACTGTTCATATTCCGATTCCCAATCTCTTTTTTCAAATCCCCACTCTCATTTCCAATCTCTCTTTCCAATTCTTTCCCTATTAACATTCCCAATTCCCAACCGCTTCCCTATTTCTATTCCCACTTCCCAAAAGTTCCCACTTCGCGCCACTGACACCATGTGAGGGAATGTGCAATCGCCCATTTCATCACAGGCACTATAATGTATGCACGATTCGTTATTGAATATGCATGAAGTTTCGACTGAACGGGATTGCATATGTGATATGTCTATTATCACTGTATTTTTGTTTCATTTATGTACTTTATTTTTTTCTCATTTATCTATCTATTCGTTATCATCGTATATTTATTGTATGAATAATTATTTAGCGATTTTTTTTCATACGTTTTATCTTTCGACTTTTTTTAATATTGCAAAAGAGTTTCTCTGGTACAAGTTGATTAATGAACTTCATAGCATTAATATGTCAATTGATATGAATATAGATAATTGATATTCTTGCTAACAGTGATGTATGTTCATAGATGTTAAATGTTCTTCCTATCAGTTATATATTTGATCTCTTTCTTAGAAAGATTAGATAAAGGGTTCCCAAAATATCAATGTAGCGAACAGAAAGTTTACCGTTGCAAAAATGAATTAACTTAATGGTGAGAGAATTTATGTTGCCTCTCTCAGTGAAATGTGGATGGGATTCCGCAGACTTTGCCAAAATACAGTGACCATTTGGATATTTTATAGATCGTGTCTGTAATATATGTTCGTTCTGAGGATCGTATGTTGTTACATTACGTGATGATATTTTTTGTTGCTCATTCCATTGATGCAATATGAATGACTAGCATTCTTTGAAAAAACAAGCAAATATAGTGCATAGCACATACAAATTGCACAAAAAATTGGACACACACAAACAGATACCAATACCCACAAACACACCCGCCCATACACCCTTCCCCCTACCCCTGCCCGCACACCAACACCCCAACCCATACACCCCTTCCCTACCTCCACCCACACACAAACACACCCAACTATACTATACACCCCTCTCCCCACAAACACACCCACTCGTACACCCATTCCCCCCATTCCCCCCCAACCCCCCCCCCCCCCTACACAAAATCACACCCTTGACACCACCACCACACACCTCACTCCCCACGTACAATAACAATTTATCCAGAGACGCACAGACGCAGATGCATCAGCACATCCAATATCCAAGCGGCACCTGATCCATATCCGACCCCCCCTCTCCCCCTTCCCCTTCCCCTTCCCCTCCCCCCTCCCCTCTCGCCCGCGGCATCGGAGTCTAGTGCCCGGATGTGCGCGGATTTTGCTCGTTGTATCACGCTCTCTCGCCCGGGAGGCTGTACGGAGAGGGACGGCCGTCTGTGTGGGATGAATATATGTATGGACGCTATATGCATCTACTTGCTTACCTGTCTGTTCTGTCTGTCTGTCTGTCTATATGTCTGGCTATCTATCTATCTATCTACCTATCTGCTTATCGATCTGTCTATCTATATGTCTGTCTTTCTCTCTCTCTCTCTCTCTCTTGTTTTGTATGTCCCTCTATTTCTCTTTTTTTTCTCCCTCTGTCTCTCTGTATGTCTATCTGTCTATTAGTCTATCTCCTTATCTCTCTCTCTATCTATCAGCATCCGTATTTTTATCTATAACTATATCTATATCTGCATTTACATCGATATATATATATATATATATATATATATATATATATATATATATATATATATATATATATATATATATATATATATATATATATATATATATATATTTATGTCTGTGGTTATA
Organism: Penaeus japonicus; assembly: GCA_017312705.2. Classification (NCBI taxonomy): domain Eukaryota; kingdom Metazoa; phylum Arthropoda; class Malacostraca; order Decapoda; family Penaeidae; genus Penaeus; species Penaeus japonicus. Next base: position 70,044 of record BOPN01005596.1, read on the forward strand.
TCTAAATCAAAATTCATATCTATATCCATATCTATATTAGAGTCTATATCTATATCCATATGTATATTCATATCGATATCAATATATACCTAGCAATATCTCTATCTCATTACGTATATATGAGCGTGCATGTGTTTGTGTGCCTGTGTGTTCGTATGTCTGCAAATGAACACGTCCGCACACAAAACTAACACGAACTCGGGCCCAATATCAATATTCAATCAAGCAAAACGAACATCAATTCCAGGACAATATCTATATGTAAGTCCCCCCTTCCCCCCTCTATTTCCCTCAGAAAACGGAACCGCACACATACACCCATACTTCTTCCTTTCTATATCGGAAAACATGAATACAGTCATAACATGTCAACATCCATTAGATTAACGCATTCGAGCCTACACACACTATAAGCGAACGTAAAGTCACAGCAGACGTATTAAATAACAAGTGGAAAAGTTTTGCGCTCTGTATAAATGTGTGTTACTGTTTCACTGACTCACCGCAAATAAATGGCCGTTTTTTTGGCGAATTTGAACCGCAGTTGTGAATCACAGATTATGGACTCTCGACCCTCGCTCTTATTTCAGCGTTCCATATATATTTTTCCTTCCCCTTTTGCCGTCTCTCCCCTCGGTCTTCTTTCTTCTGTACCTCCCCTCTACCTCCTCCCCTTTATCTGTCTATGCCTCTCTCCCTTCTTCGCTTCTTTTCCTCTCTCTCTCTCTCTCTCTCTCTCTCTCTCTCTCTCTCTCTCTCTCTCTCTCTCTCTCTCTCTCTCTCTCTCTCTCTCTCTCTCTCTATGTATCTATCTTCTTTTCTCTACCTCTTCCTAGTCCTTTTCATTCTCTCTTAACCTATACTTCTCTCCTTTTCCTCCCTTTCTTCATCTTCTCTTTTCCCTTTTCTCTACCTCCTCCAAGTTCTTCTCCCCTCTCGCTTCCTCCTCTTTATCTATCTACTTTTCCTTTCTCTTCTGAATCTTTCTTTCCTTCTCTCTCTCTGCCTGCTCTTTCCCTCCCTTTTTCCTCGCTCTTCCCCTCTTCCAATCTCATCCCCTCCTTCCACCCTTCTCTCATTTTATTATTGAGGACAAATTGTATATATCATTTATCAGATCACGCTCATTCTCTCCGTTCACCCCCTCCCCTTCCCCTTCTCTCTCTCTCCCTACATTCTCTGTCTTCCTTCCCATTTTCCCTCTCCCTCTTTCTTTTTCGCCCTTTTTCTAATTCCTCCTCCCTTTATCTCCTCCAATCATCACTCAAACCCTATTAGCTGATTTATCCAATTTCTCATTAATCACCATCCTCTCTTCTCCCTGTTTTCCTTTTTATTTATTGTCTTTGCTCTCTCCTTCCTTCATTCATTCCTTCGTCTTGCTAATTCGCCATTCCTTGTTAATTCCTTATTTCATCAGAAATTTTCTCCGTTCTCTTTTTTCGTTAACTTTCTCTTTTACGCTTTTCTCCTTTTTCTCATTTCTCTTTCTCCCTTCTTTAGTTTTGTCGTCTGTGTTCCTTGTATTTTCCCATCTCTGAATTATTCCTTTAAATGTTGTTCTCTTGTAATTCTCTATCTCCTCTCCCCTCTTTCTCTTCTATACATTGTTTATCACTCTTTGTCTCTCTCCCTTCATCTTTCTATTTTTCTATTATTCATCCTTTTTCTCCTCTCCTCTTGATATTTATCTTTCCTTCTCTATTTGTCTCATCTCTTTTCCCTTTTCTTTCTTATGCAATTTTATCTACACATCTTTATCCTTCTCCTCTACACCCTCCTTTGCTATCGTGCATCCATCATTCCCTCTCTTCTTTCCCCTCTACCCTTACTCATCCTACCCCCTTCCTCCCATCCTTCCCTCTTCCACTCCCTCCACTTTACATCCTTCCTCCTCCTCCTCCCTCCCCCTTCCCCCTCGCCCGCCCCCCGCAATCCACTCCCTGCTTCCCCCTTCACCTCTCCCCTCCCCCCCTTCTCCTCTTCCCCCTTTCTCCCCATCCCCCCTTCGAGTTAATGGTAAGGAAAACACAGAAATCGATAGAGTGTCGACCTGCCACTAACAATATTGCCTGTTATTGTGGTAGAGGCTGCCGTATATAATGGCTTTGGTGTGGTAACAACTAATATGTATATTGCTGTAGTCCGAAGTGGTGGCAGACGTGAGTGTTGTTGTCAGCAGTAGTGGTGGTGGCGGCTCGTATCTGTTTTGGTTGGATGTTGTAAGTATGGTGGGTACTGTGATTTAGTTATGGTAGTTTTGGTAAGTTGAGTAACGAAGATAATATAGTTATAAGATAATGTAGTTACGATAACTACAGTAAGGTAGTTATTAAAGGAAGTATGCGGAGTGTTGGCTGTGTTGGCTTGGATTCTACCTCATATCGGCAATTCTGATGCTAACTTTCTTTTGAGAATTCTTCTCATCTCCAATTCTAACTCCATTTTAATGCTTCT
>BOPN01005596.1:77500-80000 GCA_017312705.2 Penaeus japonicus
CTTCTTAAACACGTATAGTATTGTATCATTCTTGCTTCCTCTTACTTCCTCGTACTTCTTCTTGCTTCCTCTTGCTTCTTCTTGCTTCTTCTTGCTTCTTCTTCTTCTTCTTCTTCTTCTTCTTCTCTTCTTAAGGTGTCCCATTTTATCATCTTCTCTGCTCTCATGATGATTTTCCTTCCTCTTGTTATTTTCTTTTTTTCTCTTCTTCTTCTTCTTCATCATCATCTTCTTCATTCCCCTCTCCGTCCTCCTCCACCCCGTCTCCCTCCTCCACCTCCTCCTCCTCCCACCCCTCATCCCTCTCCCCCATCCTTCCATCTATTCTCCTTTCCATCTACCTCCTCCTCCTCGTTCTCCTCCTCTCCCTTCTTCCACCCCCCACATCTTCCTCCCTTCCTCTTCTCCCCCCCACCTCATATCTCCATATATCATCGTGACCCCCCTCTGTTTTCCATTCTTCTCTCCCTCTCCCTCCTGCCATTAACCCCTCCCCTCCCCCCCATCAATTCCTCAATTCCCTATATTGACGCGAAGGCTCGTTGTGGGCTTCGCCATATGCTCGCTTTGTATATGTGTTATGCGACTTGTTTATTTATTTGCGTCTTTGCTTCTCTCTTTCTCTCTCTCTCTCTCTCTCTCTCTCTCTCTCTCTCTCTCTCTCTCTCTCTCTCTCTCTCTCTCTCTCTCTCTCTCTCTCTCTCTCTCTCTCTCTCTCTCTCTACCTCTCTCTCTCTCTGTTCGTATGTCTTTGTATTTGTTTGGTATGTCTGTTTATGTTTTATATATATAAATATATATTTATTGATAGACCTTTATGTTCATTGTTTTTTATTTACTATCTAGTATATCAGTTGAAGGAAAATTGTCATCGTGAAATAATTTCAATATTGATATTGCACTTTACAGAAAACACAAAAAATGATGTAACTACATTAATATAAGTGCTATAACAAATATACTAACATGCCGATCTACAAAACATTATTAACTAAAGCCTTAATGTATAATGCTAGCAATTTTGCAATCTATTTCGCGCGTACCATTGCAACAACACTCCAGGGAACTCTTGGCTATTCTGTGCAATAATTACCTTGCAGTCTTCAACGATATTAGCTTATACACGAGACTGTGTGGCTGCTCTCCAGCGGAAGGTGTTCTGGAGTCTTGGAATGACATCTCTCTCTCTCTCTCTCTCTCTCTCTCTCTCTCTCTCTCTCTCTCTCTCTCTCTCTCTCTCTCTCTCTCTCTCTCTCTCTCTCTCTCTCTCTCTCTCTCTCTCTCTCTCTCTCTTCCTTTCTCTCCCTCCCTACCTCCCCCCTCCCTCTCCCCACCTCCTTCTCTTCTCCTCCTCTTCCTCTTCCTCCTTCTCCTACTCCGCCTCGTCCGCCTCTTCCTGTTCTTCCTCCTCCTCCTCCTACTCCGCTTCGTCCGCCTCTTCCTGTTCTTCCTCCTCCTCCTACTCCTCCTCCTCACCCTCCTCACCCTCCTCCTCCTCCGCCTCCACCTCCAACTCCACCACCTCCTCCTCCTCCTTCTCTTCCTCCTCGTCCGCCTCCTCCTCCTCCTCCTCCTACTCCACCTCCTCCGGTTCTTCCTCCTCCTCCTCCTCCTCCTCCTCCTCCTCCTCCTCCTCCTCTTCCTCCTCCTCCACCTCCTCCTCCGCCTCCTCTTCCTCCTCTTCCTCCTCCTTCTACTCCGCCTCTTCCTCCTCCTCCTCCTCCACCTTCTCCTCCTCCTCCACCTCCTCTTCTTCCTCCTCCTCCTCCTCCTCCTCCTCCTCCTCCACCTCCTCCTCCTCTTCTTCTTCCTCTTCCTCCGCCTCCTCCTTCTTCCCGCCCGATCTAATTAACACCCGAATCGCCTCTAATCTCCCTAATCCAATCGCTGATCTAATCCTAGTCTTTAATCTCCTCCGGCGAATAGATTCTGCGGGTTGGATTTGGAGAAGTGCTAAGGGTGGAGAGGGAGGGAGCAGGGAGAGGGATGGGGAAGATGTCGAGAAGAAAGAAAGGGAGGAAAAGAGGATAAGGGAAAATAGGGGATGCTGAGGAGAGAGGAAGGAGAGAGAGAGACAGAGAGAGAGAGAGAGAGAGAGAGAGAGAGAGAGAGAGAGAGAGAGAGAGAGAGAGAGAGAGAGAGAGAGAGAGAGAGAGAGAGAGAGAGAGAGAGAGAGAGAGAGAGATGGTGGAAGGATGGGCAAGGAATAGGAGAGGAAAAGAGGTGTACCAAAGGAAGGGGTAGGGAAAGTTGAACAGCCGAGGAGGGAGGGGGGATAATGTCGGGGGGTAGGGGTGACATAGTGGAGGGGGAGGGGGAGGGGCAGGAGGAATTAATAGTCCTGGGTGATTCATTAATTGATCGGGTCAGTGCGTACACTTTTGCAACCGGATGCAACATTGAAACTCGCTGACATGGTCTTCCCGACACCTTGTTAACCTTGACACAAGTAAAAATGAGACGAGGAAAATAAAGAATAAGGCAGCTGGAAAATAAAGAA
>BOPN01005596.1:85000-90000 GCA_017312705.2 Penaeus japonicus
TCCGTCTATCTGTTTCTCTCTCTCTCTCTCTCTATCTGTTTTTCTATCTAAACAGATAGATAGAGAGACAAAAGAAATAGGGGTAGAAGATAAGCAGAGACGGAGAGAAGAAAGATGAATAATACAGTAAAGAAAGGAAGAAAGAAATAGAATAATAATAATAAGAAAATGATACCCACTCCTCTACTCCCGTCCCCCTCCCCTTCCACTCCCAGCCCCCTACCCCTGAAAAGGCCTCTCCCCCCCTGGACCCTCCACCCCTCCCCTTACTTCCTCAACCCAAGACCTCTACACCCTTAAACCCTACTCCCCCCTGCCCCCCTATCCCATAGACTACCCTCCCCTTAGATTCCCCCTCAACCCTCCCCCCTCTTTCCCCGTTAGTCCCCTCCCCTCTCCCCCTTCCGCCACCCCCCCCATGTCCCGTCCAGCCCTCCCCTCTATTCCCCCATTCCGACTCCTCTCTCCCCCATCTCCCCTTCCCCTCCCCCTCGTTCTCCCCTCCCCCCTCCCCCCTTCCTCCCCGCCTCCGTAGACCGCCAAACAAATCAATATCTTTTCCTCTCGTTTCTATAAGGACCACGAGCCGCAGACATCGCTCTTCGAAACACGGGATTCGGAACGTGAATCACGCTTCGGGGGATTCGGAGAATGGGGACTAGTTTTTTTTTTTTTTTTTTTTTTTTTTTTTTTTTTTTTTTTTTTTTTTTTTTTTTTTTTTTTTTTTTACTTTTTTTCTTTTTTTTCTTTTTCCTTTTTTTCTTTTCATGTCTCTCTCTCTCTCTCTCTCTCTCTTTTACATTTTTATTACTATTTTATTTTCCTTTTTTTTTTTTTTTTTTACGTTTCTTTTCTTTTCTTTTTTCTAGCTTTCTCCCCTTTTTTTAAATCCTTTTTTTTTGGAGGCGTTTTAAGGATTAATGTTTATTGGAATGGAAGGATTTTTCATTTCTTTAGAGGCTGCATTTTTTTTGTTTTTTGTATTGTGTAAGGATCATGTGTGTGTGTGTCTGTGTGTGTGTGTGTGTGTGCTGCTCGTATTGAAAAAGAAAAAGAAATGCATATGTATGAAGTGCGTGAAGACTCTATGTGTAACTCTTGAAAATAAAAAAATATAACAATAATAACAAAACAGTAACATGAATATAAGTAAGATAATCACTCCCCTTTCTCTTTTACATCTTTCTACAATAGTATAAAAAGGAACAATTACAACAGCTAAAAAATAAAACAAAAACAAAACAAAAAAAAACAAAAAAAACACACACACACACCACACACACACACACACACACACACACACACACACACACACACACACACACACACACACACACACGCACACACACACACACACACACACATACACACACACACACACACACACACATACACACACACACACACACACATACACACACACACAATTACACACATACCCCCCCACCCACAAACACAACCCCCCCCACCCACACACACACACAAATCCACGACAAAGCCCACCCCCATTTTGTCAGCACATCCATACTTCATAAGAATTACAGCGCACACAGTCCAGCCCCGGATGTAATAACGGTCATGAATATTACATGTAATACCATTCTGCAAAGGAAACCATGTGCAGACGGAGATATGATGATTTCCGCCTTGCTTGAAATCGTGTTTGTAAGCGATATATTTCCCCTTATCATTTCCCCTCGTTATCTTCCCCTCTCTCTTTCCCTTTTCTCTTGTTTTTTTCTTTTCTTTTCTTTTCTTTGTCTTCTTGCACTCCCCTCTTCTTCTTCTTCTTCCTCTCTTTTTATTCTTCCTCTTTCCATTCCCTTACTCTCTTGTTTTTTCCCCTTCTTCTCTTTTCTTTTCCCTTTTTCGTATCCTCCACCTCCCACTCTCTCCAGTTCTCTTACCTATTCCTTTCCATTCTTTCAACTCTCCATTTCCTTCTCTATTTCGCTCTCCCCTCTTCATTTTTTCCTTCTCTTATATCCCCCTTCCTTTTCGTTCCTTCTCTCTTACCTTTCTCCCTATTTCATCTTTCTTCTCCTCTCTCCCTTTTCACTCTTCTATCACTCCCCTTTCCCCTTTCTTTCCTAGCCTTCCACTATCCGTTTCCCTTTCTCTTATCCTTCCCCTTCCTACCACTCCCCCTTCCTCTCTCTTTTTGTCTATCCCCTTTCTCTAGCTCTCCTCCTCCCCCTTCCCCTGCCTCCCATCTCTTCTCTCTCTCTCTCTCTCCCCTCTTTTCTCTCTTTCTCTTCCTTCTTTTTTCTCTCTCTCCTCTCATCTTTTTCTCTCCCCTCTCTTCTTTCTCTCTCTCTCCCTTCTCTTTTCTTTCTCTCCCCTCTCTTCTCTCCTCTCTTCTCTCTCTCCCCTCTCTTTTCTTTCTCTCCCCTCTCTTCTCTCTCTCTCTCTCCTCTCTTCTCTCTCTCTCCCCTCTATTCTCTCTCTATCCCTTCTCTTCTCTCTCTTTCCTCTCTATTCTCTCTCTTTCCCTTCTCTTCTCTCTCTCTCCCCTTTACCCTCTCCTCTCTCTCTCTCCTCTCTTCTCTCTCTCTCCCCTCTATTCTCTCTCTATCCCTTCTCTTCTCTCTCTTTCCTCTCTATTCTCTCTCTCTCCCTTCTCTTCCCTCTGTCTCCCCTTTCCCCTCTCTTCTCTCTCCCCTCTCTGCACATTGTGTACAACAACAACCCCCCGCTCCTTGTCCCCCCGCGGTAGTTATGTAGTAATTGAATTCTCGAATAAGTGGGAGTGAAGGGGGGGGGGAGGGGGGAGTGGAAGAAGGGGAAGAGGAGAGATGTAAAGAGATGTATAGGGAAGGCATTACCATGTTTTGAGAGGAGAATGAAGGGGGTAGCTGGGAGGAGAAGGAGAGGAGGAAGAGGGATGGAAGAAGGGAGGAGGAGGAGGAGGAGGAGGAGGAGGAGGAGGAGGAGGAGGAGGAGGAGGAGGAGGAGGTGGTGGTGGAGGTGGTGGAGGAGGAGGAGGAGGAAGAGGAATAGGAAGAGGAAGAGGAAGAGGAAGAAGAGGAGGAGGAAGAGGAGGAGAAGAAGAAGACGAAGAAGACGAAGAGGAAGAAGAAGGAGAACGAGGGGAGGAAGAAAGGAGGAGGAAGAAGAAGGACGAAGGGAGGAAAAAAGGATGATGAGGAGGAAGAGAAAGGAAGGAAGGAGGGAAGAAGAAGGAAAAAGAAAGAATGTAGGAGGGGAGGAAGAAGAAGAAAGAAGAAGGAAGAAGAAGCTAGAAGAAGGGAAAAAAGGAAGAAAGGAGAAAGAGCAAGAAAAAATCAAATTGATTGAGAAAACGAGAGAAAAAGAAAGGAAAACATGAATGAGGGGAAAGAAGAGAAGAGAGTAGGAGAGGGAGAGCATAATAAGGAGAGAAAAAAAGAGGGGAGAAGTTGAAACAGGGTGAAGGAGAGATTACATAATCAGCGCAATATGATGGAGGGAGTGGAGTGCTTTCAAGGGGCGCGGGTTAACAGGGGAGGGGGGAGGGGGAGGGGATGATCTTAATCTTAAATGATAATGACAACGATAACGATGATAATGATGGTGATAACGATGATAATGATTAGGATTGGGACCGTAATGATAATGATAATGATGATAATGAGAGTAATAATGATAATGGTGAGGATGATGATGATAATAATAGCAGTGATGATAGTAATAATAATAATGATGATGATGATATTGTGATTATGAGGATAAAGTTGATGATGATTATAATAATAGTAATACTAATGATAATGATAATATTGATAACGATGATAATAGTATTAATACTGATAATGATTACAATGATAATGATGATGATAATGACTATCTTGATAATGGTGATGATTATGAAATTGATCATAAAGGTAATGGCCAAAGAAAAAGAGAAAAAGAAAAATCATTAATTTTTGACACGCATGACCGGAACCTACCTGCTCTTCAGGAACCACAATCTCTTCGAAAAGAAAGAGAGAAAGAAAGAAAGAAAAAAATCAAACTCCCCCCCCCTACAACCCCTCTAACCCTACGCCCCTCTGACTCCATCTCCCCCCCCCCCCCGCCCCCCTCCAACTCTTAACTCCAGCCGCTCGTCCTGATCCCGTGATCTCAACTCCCATCCCACCCCTCCCCCTCCCCCCTTCCCCTCCCCTCCCCCTCAAATCCCCTTCCGAATCTCAGGCTCCTCCTCCCCCACCCCCCCTTTCTATCCTCTACTCCCCCTTCTACTCAACCCCTTCAACCTTCTACTCCTCAACCTCTCACCTTTCTACCCTTCAATCTCCCCTTCTGACAACCCCACCCCCATCTACCGCTCCCCCACCCCCTTCCACCCCACCCTTCTACTTCTCTCCCGCATCCCCTTCCAACTCAACCCAACCCAACCCCACTCCCTACATCTACCCCCTCAACCCTTCCTTCTCCACCTCCCCACTCCCTAACTTTCTCTCCCCTCTCTTTTCTTTCTCTCCCCTCTCTTTTCTTTCTCTCCCCTTTCTTCTCTCTCCCCCATCTTCTCTCTCTTTTCTCTCCCCTATCTTCTCTCTTTCCCCCCTCTCTTTTCTCTCTCTCTCTCCTCTCTTCTCTCTCTCTCTCCTCTCTCCTCTCTTCCCTCTCTCTCCCCTATCTTCTCTCTCTCTCCCCTCTCTTCTCTCTCTCTCCTCTCTCTTCTTCCCCCATCCTCCCCACTCCCCCCACTCCGCACCCCCGAAGACCGGAGTTCTTGATCGACTTTGCATCCGAGTCAATCCCATATTAAAATACTTCCGTCGACTTTTCCTTCTTCGTCCTCACGGTAATGAGATTTTTAAGGAAAACCGTTTTTTTTTTTATTCTTATTTTTTATCGGATAGGGGTGGATAGGGAGGAAGGGGGGAGGAGGGAGGGAGGAGGGAGGGAGGAAGGGAGGGAGGAAGGGAGGGAGGGAGGGAGAGGGAGGGAGGGAGGGAGGGAGAGAGGGAGAGAGAGAGAGAGAGAGAGAGAGAGAGAGAGGAGAGAGAGAGAGA
>BOPN01005596.1:92500-94355 GCA_017312705.2 Penaeus japonicus
GGAGGAGGAGGAGGAGGAGGAGGAGGAGGAGGAGGAGGGGGAGGAGGAGGAGGAGGAGGAGGATGAGAGAGAAAGGGGGAGGAGGAGGAGGAGGAGGAGGAGGAGGAGGAAGAGGAGGAAGAGGATGAGAGAGAGGGGTAAGGGAGGAGGGAAGGGCTAGAGTGGGTGTGTGAGAGGGTAGGGGAAGGAAAGGAGGAGGGAAGGAGGGGAGAGGATATGAGAGAGGGGGAGGGGCGGGAGGGGAAGGAAAGGGGAGGAGGGGAGGGTGTAAGAAAGGAAGAGGGCAGGAGGGAAGGGGTTGATAAAGTGGAAGAAGGGGTGAGGAGAGGAGAAAATAAGGGAAAGGAAGGAAAAGGAAGAGAGAGAGAGAGAGAGAGGAGAAGAGAAGGAAAGGGAGAAGAAGCAGGGCTATCAGGAGAACGGAGGGAAAGGGAAGAGAAGGAATGGGCGTAATGGGCGTAAGAAAAGAATGCCTTCGATGGCAGACCACTCCTTCTACCTTTTTTATGGCGGCGAAAATGGCAAAAGTAATCAACATTTTAACTTTAATACCTATATTTTTTTTCTTTCTCTTCTGGAAATATAGGAAGCTTTTTCATATGTATTTTGCTAATTACGTCATCAATGTATCCTATCATTTTTTAGAATCTATTTATGGGATTGAATTAAATTAAATCACATAAAAAGGATGATTTGATGTGATTATTCGTTTTATGTGATTAAGATAATGAAAGATCCTGAAAGAATAGAATAAGAATACAAAGATAATAGAGGATAATCGGAGAGGATTAAGATTAAGATAAAGATGCTAAATGAAGAGAAAAAGAATAAAGGGATGATGAAATGGAGAATTAAGATAATAAAGAATACAAGGATAAAGATACACAGAATATTCCAATAATAATAAAATATGCATTAGATATTCAATCAAATAATCAGTCATATCTTAATGTATTCATCATAATTTCTAATAAATGTAATATCTCTCTGCTAAATATTTTCTTTTCGTATTTGCCGGTTATCAAAGAAAGAAAGAAAGAATAAGATACGAATTATATTTCAGTATTTTCATCCTACATAACCTACCCCTTCCCCCTTCCCCCTCTCTGCACCCTATCCACCTCCCTCTCCACCTCACCCTCCACCTCCTCTTCCCCCTTCCACATCCTACACCCCATCCACCTCCCTCTTAACCTCCCCTCCATCTCTCCTTCCTCCTTCCCCCTCCAACTCCCCTTCCCCCCTCCATCTCTCCTTCCTTCTTTCCCCTCCAACTCCCCTTCCCCCCTCTACCTCCCCTTCCCCCTTCCCCTCCCCTTCCCCCTCCACCTCTTCCTCTGCCTCCCCCTCCAACTCCCCTTCCCCCTTCCCCCTCCACCTCCCCCACCACCTCCCCTTCCCCCTTCTACCTCCCCCTCCACCTCCTCCTCCACTCCCCCTTTCCCATTCCTTCTTCCCCCTCCACCTCCCCCTCCACCCCCCTCTCCACCTCCCACTTCAAATCTCCGCAAATTGTATTTTCGCACAAATAACACAATGCAGTGTGTTCCATCTGCAACTGAGCCGATGCATCTGGGAATACATGAGGCAGAACTCAATTGCAAGAGAAAAGAGACCTTGCAAGAATCATCTGAAGAATAGCATTTGCAACAGTGATTGATGTTGCAGACAAGCGCCTCTCTCGGGAGTCACTTGTCTGTGAGCAACGTCGCTTCACTGTCCCGGGGGAGGTAGGGGAGGGAGGGGGTGGACAGGTGTAGGGAGAGAGGTGGAGATGGGTGCGGGAAGGGGGGCAGGAAGGGAGGTGGAGAGAGGTGTGCTTGTGGGGCTTTCACCCCCCTCCTCCGAGGCGTTG
>BOPN01005597.1:0-2500 GCA_017312705.2 Penaeus japonicus
AAAATAAAGGAAAAGGCTTCAGTAACTAAGCCTTAACATTCCGAAAGTTTGCGTGACAACAAGAAGCGCTTCGAAGTCATTAGTAAACCACAGTTATTCAGCAATGTTGTTGACGGCGGCGTGCATGGGCTAGAGGGATGGGAGTGAGGATGAGGGGAGGGGGAGGGGGGGTTATATTGGAAGAAATTCCCTCACTTGTTTATTTGTTTTTAGTTATCTATGTAGGTTGGTATGGTTGTGTTTGTGTGTGTGTGTGTGTGTGTTTATATGTACGTATGTTTGTATGTTTGTATGTTTGAATGCATCTACTTCTCTGTATATCTGTCTATATATCAAATTACCGATTTATCAATACATATATCTATAACTATCTAACTTTCTCTCTCTCTCTTTCTTTGAGTGTGGGTGTGCTTGTGCGTGTTTGCTTGTGTGTGTGTGTGTGTGTGTGTGTGTGTGTGTGTGTGTGTGTGTGTGTGTGTGTGTGTGTGTGTGTGTGTGTGTGTGTGTGTGTGTGTGTGTGTGTGTATGTATGTGTGTTTGTGTGATTTTGCCTATAATAACCATTAATGAAATAATTTCTTTCCATTTTGAATACAGACGGAAAACAAACAAATTTCCCTAACAAGTATATATGAATAACCGGCATGCAGCGCTTCCTGGGACCCAGAAGTGATAAAGGAAAAGCGGCCACCGCTGAGGCCACACCCACAATTTTATTGTTGTTGCTACTCTGCTTAACGTCTTATATTACCCTTGGAATGGCATTTCAGGTCTCGCGTGACACCCCTCTTGTCAGGCAAAGGCTTTCTTGCCACAGACGGGAAGCGAGAGCCAATGGCAAAGGCAACACACCTTTCTTGTATTTTGCAAATAGAATGTACGTGTTTATTGGAAGGAAGCATTAGCTTGTATGTGTGCTTGTGTTTCATCCTTTCTTACTCAGCTTTCATGTAAGACTTTATTCACAAGCACATAAACACATACACACACACATAAACACACATACATACTCTATAGACATGGATAAATGAATATGTTGCTATTTTTCTTTTTCTTTTTTCCTACTTGAATTAAAATGGATCAGAATATATTAGAAATACGATTTCTTTTTAGAATTAATGTTCAAATGTTTAAATGAATATCAGATCTTTTTATATTCAACAATCGCCGTGGTCTTTTTTATGTATTATATAACAGTATATATATAATGCAATAAATATTTTATGGTTGAAATGATAAAACTCGAAATATCTTTATTCCTTCGCCATCACGCTATTGCCCTTTTGGAGAGCAGGTTATCTAAAATTAGATAAGTTTTTTTTTTATATTTATTGAAAAGAGGGAATGCAGATGGAACGGAAAGACAGATGGAAACGAAAGGGAAGAGGACTTAATATCTCTGGCCCATATGCTCGTTTATGTACGATGAAATAACACATAGGAAAACAGAATAAAAGTATGTATGATCGAGGAAAAAAAGACTATTTAATAAGAAAAATACATTTATTTCCTTTCATCAGCCAGCTAGATATTGCAGTCAATATATCGGATATATCAGAACCTTTATGCCCTTGAATAGATGTTTTTGATATATATATATGTATATATACATACATACATGCATATTTATATATGTGTATGTATATATATATATATATATATATATATATATATATATATATATATATATATATATATACATACATATATATATATATATATATATATATATATATATATATATATATATATATATATGTATATATGTTTATATATATATATATATTTATATATATATATATATATATATATATATATATATATATATATATATATATATATATATATATATATATATATATATATATATATACATATATATATATATATACATATACATACATATATATATATATATATATATATATATATATATATATATATATATATATATATACATATATATATATATATATATAATATATATATATATATATATATATATATATATATATATATATATATATATATATATATATATATACATATATATATATATATATATATATATATATATATATATATATATATATATATATATATATATATATATTTATATATATATATATATATATATATATATATATATATATATATATATATATATATATATTACACCCATATCTATCTTTCTATTTATCTATCTTTATATGTACATGTAAATATAAAGGATGATATATACTCTAGATAAAAGAAACTCTAAGGATACGCGCTCCAAGATTCACTTACTGGTAACTTTTTTTTTGGCCATTTTTTTTTTTTGTCTCTAACTCCAAGGAATATGTCCTTGAATACTCTCTCCCCCCCCCCCCCCAACCCCAACACACACACAATCCAAAGGGTTTTTGATCCTTTTTCCCCTTCTGATCAAGTCTTTGATTTTTCCCCTTTCGCTTGTGTCAATCGCGGGGTGCTTGAACCAAGAGGAGCTAAAAGAACG
>BOPN01005597.1:7500-12500 GCA_017312705.2 Penaeus japonicus
ACGAAATTGGGAGTCGTTAAAGACTTCCTCCTATGGATATTAACGATTTGTTGTCCGGAATTCCTTTAGGATGTAATAAAGAGCATAATTAAATCCTTCATGAAACATTAGTATTCTCCGAGGGATTCTTTCTGAACCTCCGAAAGAAATCGGAAATCTTTATAACGAGGTCAAGGTCCGTCCGTTAAGGACTTCCAATGTAGATATAACTGGATATCTACTGGCCTGAAGCGAGTCAGCCTGCTTATGGAACAGAAAAGGAAACTAGTGGAAGCTTCATGCATAGCTTCATGTATCACGACGGAGGAGAACATGAACACTGGCAGCTTCAAATGATCCAAGTTCGCAGCAATGTCTGTTCTGTGGATAACGAGCGACATGTTATGGATGTCAGTCATCAGTTCTTGGCTAGTGTATATGCATGTTTTTGTTAACTAGAGGAAGTATATAATTATGATGAACATTCAGTCAAAATACGTTTATTCATTTATTTATTTTATTTATTTATTTATTTTTTTGTGTGTGAAAATGTGAAAATATTCAGTCTCGTCTCGTCTCTCTCTCTCTCTCTCTCTCTCTCTCCCTCTCTCTCTCTCTCCTTCCCTTCCTCCCTCAATCTAGCCGATTCATTCTGCCCTTTTTCGAAGATTTAATTACTCTCTCTCTGTTCATCCCATTATCTCTTCATCTCTGTTTCTCACTCTTTCACCCTCTGCCGTTCTCTTTATTCCCAGCAGTCTCTCCCACACACATACAAACTCCTTATCTTATTTTCTTCTTCTGCATCCCATCTCCTGTCAACCCCAACTCTTATCTACTTTTATCCATCAGTTTGTTTTCTCTTTGTGTCTCTGTATATATCACTCGAATACTCTATCTCCTTCTCCCGCCCTCTCTTATCTCCCCCCCACCCCCCCTCCCTTAAAGCTCTCCCGAGAACAATGCCCTCTACAGGAAGCTCCTTAACCACTCAATCCCGCTTAACAGAGTGATGCTCTAAAGCAACATCATTCCTGCTCTTCGGTACTGAGCGGGCGAGCATCGTTTAGCGTAAGCCTTTGTGCATACTCAGGGGTCGGGAGTATGCTGGTCACTGCCCTTGTTATTTTGTTTAGAGATAAAACTTTTTTTGCCTCACTTTTTTTTTCTTGTTTTGACTTCCGGGCTACAGTGGTTTATAATTTAAGATGCACGTCGATTTTTTTTTTCTTTTTTTTTTTTCTTTTTTTTTTTACCTTTTTCTTTGGTGCACTTTTGATGAAAGATGCTGCCTTTCTTTTCAAAGGGAAGAAAGTACTCCAAACAGTAACTTAGGAAGGTTGATACGCAAGAGTTTTAATGGACTATCTTAAGGAGGTAGGATACTATTTGTTGATTAAAACAACAAATTAAATTCTTTTTCAAATACTTTGTAAATATATTAACGCGTAGGATAGATATATAATACATAAACAAATAAATTGATTAATTAATCTATCGGTCAAAAATATATACTTGCATTTGTATGATATACTTACTGGTACAAAGAAAATAAAAAAAGATAGATGGGGAGTGGCAATTGCACAAAGAGGGGAAGGGAAGGGAGGGGGGTTAATGGTTAGGGGATGGATAAAAGCCAAGGAAAGGGGGTTTAGATAGATATTCATAAGTATATATTTGTATAGGTGTACAAGTCACCGTGAAAGAGCATGAGAGGAAGAGAGCGAGAGAATGAGTGAGATAAAGAGAGAGAGAGGTTGTCAGACATGCCCTATAAGCCACGTGGCAGCCACGAGGTCGCGATTCTTTTCTATCTTTGGGGAAAGGAACAGATGGTCACGAGCTTATTCTTATCCAGGACCGAGCGAGGTCAGTCTCAGACACAGACTCTCGGTCAGGCAGTCCGGTGTTCTGGTCACCTGGAAACCTCAATCACCCACACACCTCCATCCGGCCTAGCTCGCCCGGGGCAAAAGGCTGCAAGATCAAGGCAGCGTTAGGACGTTCAGCCAAACCACACCCTAACATAACGTATCTGTTACTTGCTCATCAGGTGCTATGTAAATTGGTATAGCCCTATAAAACTAAGCTAAACCTTCCGCTGGTTTCAATTGCACCACTAGTAAAGCAAACATGAGTGAATAAACATGCGCTACACAAACCATACGGAGCAAACACTCGGAGAGAGAGAAAGAGAGAGAGAGAGAGAGAGAGAGAGAGAGAGAGAGAGAGAGAGAGAGAGAGAGAGAGAGAGAGAGAGAGAGAGAGAGAGAGAGAGAGAGAGAGAGAGAGAGAGAGAGAGAGAGAACGAGAGAGAGAGAGAGAGAGAGAGAGAGAGAGAGAGAGAGAGAGAGAGAGAGAGAGAGAGAGAGAGAGAGAGAGAGAGAGAGAGAGAGAGAGAGAAAGAGAGAGAGAGAGAGAGAGAGAGAGAGAGAGAGAGAGAGAGAGGGAGAGGGAGAGGGAGAGAGAGAGAGAGAGAGAGAGAGAGAGAGAGAGAGAGAGAGAGAGAGAGAGAACGAAGAAAGAGAGAGAGAGAGAGAGAGAGAGAGTGAGAGAGAGAGAGAGAGAGAGAGAGAGAGAGAGAAGAGAGAGAGAGAGAGAGAGAGAGAGAGAGAGAGAAAGAGAGAGAGGGAGAGAGAGAGAGAGAGAGAGAGAGAGAGAGAGAGAGAGAGAGAGAGAGAGAGAGAGAGAGAGAACGAAAGAAAGAGAGAGAGAGAGAGAGAGAGAGAGAGAGAGAGAGAGAGAGAGAGAGAGAGAGAGAGAGAGAGAGAGAGAGAGAGAGAGAGAGAGAGAGAGAGAGAGAGAGAGAGAGAGAGAGAGAGAGACGACGACGACGACGGGAGATGGAAAAAAAATGCTAGACAAAAAAAAAAAAAAAAAAAAAAAAAAAAAAAAAAAAAAAAAAAAAAAAAAAAAAAAATGCACTAACATTATTAGAAAGTGCCTAATGAGGAAAAGGAGGCCCCCTCCATCAAAAACTCTCATCAAAAACGTTTTCGGAAGATACTCATAACTAAAGCACAAGTCCATTAAAGGAAAAAAAACAAAAAACAATAGGAATGAGAGGTTAAAAACAAAACGTGTGATCGTGTGTCCTTATCAGCGTGTAAGATATCGCCTCGCCAAGAGGTAATCAATGTCCCTCTCAAAGCTCTCCCAGAATCAGGTCAAAGATGAGACAAAAAGAATTGGCAAACTGAAAGACGCCGATCGTCACTCATATCAGCCGCGCTTGAGGAGGAGATAATTAATATGACACGGCGACCCCACCTGGAGGAGGACTCGGCGGAGGAATACAAGTTCTAGTTTCCATTATGTCTATTCGTCTGTCTGTGTGTCTGCGTCAGTACACACCAAGCTATTCTTTGTTATTATCCTTTATCTATACATACATAGATAAATAGATATATGACAAAATAATAGGACAAAAGCAATAATGTTAATGTTATTATTTCTAAAGATGATATTTATTACTGAGAATTATGATAACTTATGATATTGCTGCGGTGATAAAAGTGATGATGATATTGATAAGTATTGTGACACATACATCATTAAGTGGTCACGATCGTGATAATGATAAAAATCAGTATGGTATCTAAAGCAATAACGACACAGCAGTGATAAGGTGAACTTACAACTCACAGTATATAACTACATCTTTTACGTCATCAGTAATTATAAACACATATATATTCACAGCAATAAAAGGTTTTAATAATTCATGTATACCCTCTGATAGCGAGAGAGGGATAGATTGAGAGAGAGTGAGAGCGAGAGAGAGAGAGAGAGAGAGAGAGAGAGAGAGAGAGAGAGAGAGAGAGAGAGAGAGAGAGAGAGAGAGAGAGAGAGAGAGAGAGAGAGAGAGAGAGAGAGAGAGAGAGCAAGAGAGCGAGAAAGAGAGAGAGAGCGAGAGCGAGAGAGAAAGAGAGAGAGGAGGGGGGGGGGGAGGGTGAAGCGTGCAATAAACGTAACAACAGGGCAACAAGAACAGCAACAAGCTCATTCCGGTCGGCCACATAAACCGTGACAAACTCCGATAAAAAGATAGCGGGAGTCGTTACATCCAGCAGTCATCGTTTGATGTGTTGTCTCGCCTCTACGACATTTTAGCGTAAGGGCCAAATTAAGGCGGCCATTACCTTACTGTATAGCATTTTTATGACTGCGTTGACGAACCTTATTACTACTCCCTTTACCCCCACCCCTCCTACGTCTTTCCACCCCCCCCTCCTCCCTCCCCTCCTCTTCCCTAATACTGCCTCTCTCTTACTCCCATGACCCCTCTCCCCATAACCCACCCCCCACATTCTCCACCCCCTCTATACCTTGTCCTACCCTCCCTCCCTCTCCTCTCTCCACATCACTAACTTCCCTCCCTCCTCCCTTGCTCCCTTACCCCCACACTCCTTCCCCTCCCCCCTCTACCGTCCCTCCCACACTCAACTCCACCTGACCCTTTTTTTTTTTTTTTTTATCTAACCTCACGAAGCTCATTATATTTATCTGCGTTTATTACCTTCATTGCCTCATCCTTTGGCTGTCAGTTGAAAACATTTTTTTTCTCATTGGTGTCAATTCCTTTTTCAAATTTTGAATTTATATTTTTAATGTCTTTTTTTCTGAAAGGTTTAACAAAGAATTGACGTGTTTTTAACATAAAATATTTTTTTTCATTGTTGATATATTTATGTATTTGTTATTTGGTTTATATATGTGGGTGGTTGTGTACATATGTGTGTGCGTGTTTGTTTATGTGTTTATGTATGTGCACTTGAATATGTGTGTGTGTTTGTGTTTGTGTGCTTGTGTGACTGTGCTTGTGTGTGTTTGCGTGTTTGTATGTATGTGTGTGTGCGTGTGTGTATCGACTAAACTCATTCGCGTTTTACGTCGGCCGTTAAAATCAATGAAGAGATTATATAAACCTTATGTAAACTTTAACGACAACGAGAAAGACAAGGCCCCAGTTTTATAGCGTGGTCTTGCATAAAATGTAGAGTAATAAAGAGAACAAGGCG
>BOPN01005597.1:17500-25000 GCA_017312705.2 Penaeus japonicus
TATTTATTCATTATATAGTTATATGTCACATGTTCGATTTAGCTGTTGTTTTCTAACTCTCATATGGAAAATAATTTCGAAACTGCACAACTGAACAGGTAAAAAAAAAAAAATGTTGATGAATAAAAATCACCTCTGCTGTGCTCCACAACCTATGACAATGATTTGTTGGTTTCACTCTCACTGCCTATTGGTTTTGTCCTTTGCTTCCTTTCTGTAAGCTACATTCTTTTTCGTGTTATGTGTCTTAACAGGTGGATGTCATCGGATTTGGTTAATTTAATCTAAATAATGTCCGAATTGTATAAGACTTAATCACACATGTTAAGTAGATGATTCATGATCGAACAAGCGAAAATTGATAAATAAGGCATACATCTATTCCGTTCTTCAGATAATCGTAAAGCCTATTAACCCAATACTGATTAACCCGATGAAGTGAAGTGTGAAGTGAACGACATGAAAAAGATCACTGAGAACTGGGTGATGCGAGCGTTCCGACTTAAGTAACCTTGTTTTCTTTTCTTCCTTTTTTTATGATCATACTATCTCTAATAATATCTAGTGACAGATGATAGAAATTATCATAATAACTGCTATAGTCACCGTAATATAGATTTAGCTTGAAATCACAATCGTTGATGGTTCCTCTCTTTTCTGGCTGTCTGTATTAATTTCAGCTTATATAAATTGCAAGTGCATGCCATCGCGATTGCACTGCCGAGTAACAGCTAATTCACAAAGACGACATGGCAAGATAAGTCTATACACTTGTTCGCTGAAGGGCGTTGAGGCGAAGAACACCAAAGATCAGATACAAATGACGGAATTCCAAGAAGTTTGAGCACAGGCGAGGTAGTGATCTCAAGTGACCGGGGAACTGTTCAAGAATTTCAGTGCCAACCTCTACATATTTATTTGCTAAACATCAATAGATATAATATGGGTTTCACTGAATATCAAGGATTAGAAAAATCATAATAGCTGTTCCGAGTTCTTGCCACACTTCTAGGGTCTCAGGTACCTTACGAGATGGAGGCAACACAAAATCAATCGTAACACACTGTGGCTTTTATGGGATTTCAACGTTTTTTTCTTCTTCTGCGGCGACAGTACAACGACTCGAAAGCGGCCACGTTACCTAATGTTCTAACTTATCAAAATTTTGAGATATACTGTATTCGCAAAACGAAGTCATGGGGTGCCGAAAGAGAGGAAATCGTGAAAGCCGGCCAAATACCTTACTAATAATGACGTCATGTATTCAGTTGCAGGATATGACTCAATTGATGATACAACAACTGAAATTGGAACGACTGGTATAATTCTTATTAAGTCAAAAAGTATATATCTTTGTGGCCGAGTGACTATGGCATAGGGCCTACAGAGCTTTAACTCCAAGTACATCATGCAAAGGGTGTGGCTTCACCGCCAGCTTTGCCTACTTCAAGTTTCTACATGTTCTTGTAACTGGTGCTCACTATATCAACTGATTGACTTTCAGAATCCAAGATACCAGGTGACTCAACTAACGGGTACGACATATTCAGCGGATCTTTGATCTGTATATATATATATATATATATATATATATATATATATTGCTCATATTTATTCATTATATAGTTATATGTCACATGTTCGATTTAGCTGTTGTTTTCTAACTCTCATATGGAAAATAATTTCGAAACTGCACAACTGAACAGGTAAAAAAAAAAATGTTGATGAATAAAAATCACCTCTGCTGTGCTCCACAACCTATGACAATGATTTGTTGGTTTCACTCTCACTGCCTATTGGTTTTGTCCTTTGCTTCCTTTCTGTTAAGCTACATTCTTTTTCGTGTTATGTGTCTTAACAGGTGGATGTCATCGGATTTTGCTCATTTAATCTAAATAATGTCCGAATTGTATAAGACTTAATCATACATGTTATGTGAATGATTCATGACCGAACAAGCGAAAATTGATAAATAAGGCATACATCTATTCCGTTCTTCAGATAATCGTAAAGCCTATTAACCCAATACTGATTAACCCGATGAAGTGAAGTGTGAAGTGAACGACATGAAGAAGATCACTGAGAACTGGGTGATGCGAGCGTTCCGACTTAAGTAACCTTGTTTTCTTTTCTTCCTTTTTTTATGATCATACTATCTCTAATAATATCTAGTGACAGATGATAGAAATTATCATAATAACTGCTATAATCAGCGTAATACAGATTTAGCTTGAAATCACAATCGTTGATGGTTCCTCTCTTTTCTGGCTGTCTGTATTAAGTTCAGCTTATATAAATTGCAAGTGCATGCCATCGCGATTGCACTGCCGAGTAACAGCTAATTCACAAAGACGACATGGCAAGATAACTCTATACACTTGTTCGCTGAAGGGGCGAAGAACACCAAAGATCAGATACAAATGACGGAATTCCAAGAAGTTTGAGCACAGGCGAGGTAGTGATCTCAAGTGACCGGGGAACTGTTTAAGAATTTCAGTGCCAACCTCTACATATGTATTTGCTAAACATCAATAGATATAATATGGGTTTTACTGAATATCAAGGATTAGAAAAATCATAATAGCTATTCCGAGTTCTTGCCACACTTCTAGGGTCTCAGGTACCTTACGAGATGGAGGCAACACAAAATCAATCGTAACACACTATGGCTTTTATGGGATTTCAACGTTTTTTCTTCTTCTGCGGCGACAGTACAACGGCTCGAAAGCAGCCACGTTACCTAATGTTCTAACTTATCAAAATTTCGAGATATACTGTATTCGCAAAACGAAGTCATGGGGTGCCGAAAGAGAGGAAATCGTGAAAGCCGGCCAAATACCTTACTAATAATGACGTCATGTATTAAGTTGCAAGATATGACTCAATTGATGATACAACAACTGAAATGGGAACGACTTGTATAATTCTTATTAAGTCAAAAAGTATATATCTTTGTGGCCGAGTGACTGTGGCAAAGGACCTACAGAGCTTTAACTCCAAGTACATCATGCAAAGGGTGTGGCTTCACCGCCAGCTTTGCCTACTTCAAGTTTCTACATGTTCTTGTAACTGGTGCTCACTATATCAACTGATTGACTTTTAGAATCCAAGATACCAGGTGACTCAACTAACGGGTACGACATATTCAGCGGATCTTTGATCTGTATATATATATATATATATATATATATATATATATATATATATATATATATATATATATATATATATGTGTGTGTGTGTGTGTGTGTGTGTGTGTGTGTGTGTGTGTGTGTGTGTGTGTGTGTGTGTGTGTATGTGTGCGTGTGTGTATATGCGTGTATGTGTTTGTGTGTTTGTGCGTGTGCGTGTCTCTATGTGTGTTTATGCGTGTACATACCTTTTGCATGTACATGAAATGGTAGTCATCTTTCCACTTCATCGTTTTCTTGCCATGTTAAAATCCATTCTTTCAAAATGAAATATGCACGCTTGCAATATACTTGTGACCCTTTCGTGCTGAAAACATTTTCCACGGAATATATCCCTCCGATATAAACTATTTGTCAACTAAGATTTACTTTTTCTTTGTCCTTTTTTATTTATATCTCCTGCCATTTCGATTTCCTTCTTATTTCTTATTCTCTAATCCCATTCTTCTATCATGTCTTGCTTGCTTTTCTTTCTGTTCCTTGATACTTTATCCATCCTCTCTCTCGCTATTTCTTTATCTGTTTTATTAGACAGAGTGCGAGAGAGATGCAGCAAGGGCGCGGGCGAGAGAGAGAGAGGAGAAAGAAGAGAGAACAGAAACAAGAGAGAAGAAAAGAGAGATAGAGAGAAAGAGAGAGAGAGAGAGAGAAGCAGAGACAGAGACAGACAGGAGAGGAGAGACAGATAGCAAGATTGCGAGGAGAAAAAAATGGACAGTAATCAATGTAAGACGAAAAAAAGTCAGGTAATGAGGAACAAATATATAGATTACGAAAGGAGAAGTGATTATGCTCTATACTATCTTTTATCTCTATTTCTTGAGTGCGATAGCGTGAATTAGAGCGAAGTGTACCGGTTGGCTCTATCCTCGAGGTAAGCATTGATTAAGGGATACATGCGACATTTTCTGTGATGCAACAGTAGATTGAAATAATAATGATAATTATGTGGATATAGATGAAAATATGTATCGTATCAATTTTTTAAGTTTCTGAGAGCGTTTACGTACCATTTCGGGTTATCTTGTAAATTTACATCCGGGGATCTCCTTTGCCTCTTGTATCTGATTTTGACTCACTTACCTGTTCTCTCTCTCTCTCTCTCTCTCTCTCTCTTTCTCTCTCTGTCTGTCTGTCTCTCTCTCTCTCTCTCTCTCTCTCTCTCTCTCTCTCTCTCTCTCTCTCTCTCTCTCTCTCTCTCTCTCTCTCTCTCTCTCTCTCTCTCTCTCACTTACTCACTCTACTCTCTACCAATTCAGTCGTCTGTAATTCGATAGATTTGTAGAATATTACAATCATTACGTTAGTAATCACAGTCATTCGGTGAAATTTCTTTTTTACTTCGCTTTTAGGAAGCAGCTCAAATTACCGATAAACAATTTCCATCAAAAAATTATCGAGCAAGAAATAAGAGACTCAGGAAAGTAGGAGCATCCTGGAGGTTTTTTCAATTTGATGCCGAGAATCAGTGAATCCCAGAATTATTAAAAGCATCTATTGGCTTATTCTCTTTTTTTTCTCTTGCCCTTCCTTCCTCCGCACCCATCTCTCTCTCTCTCTCTCTCTCTCTCTCTCTCTCTCTCTCTCTCTCTCTCTCTCTCTCTCTCTCTCTCTCTCTCTCTCTCTCTTTCTCTTTTATTTTCTCTCTCTCAAATTATTGATCTATTGGTTCAAGAAATAAAAAAAAAAAAAAAAACGAAAAACGAAAAAGGATCATCACACACAAAGATATCTCTCGGGACGTTCTGATCATCGTCCCACCTTCTTCTTCCCTTCTCGTCTCGCGTCCGGCTTACCCTTCCTCCTTATCCTCCTCCCTTTGCCTTCATCTCCTTTCATCTCCCTCCTCATCTCCTCTTCCTTCCCTTCCCACTGTCACTCCTCTCTCACTGTACCCTTTCCTCTCACCTCATACCAACCCCATCCCTCCTTTATATCCCCCTTTCTCCCCTTGCCCCCCCACCCCCACCCCACAGCCTCCAACCTCTCATCTTAGTCACGCCATCTTCCCCACAAACCCCATCTCTCCATCCCATTCTCAGTCTTCCATCTACCCCTTCCAACCCTCGAATTTCTTTCTCCCTATTCCATCCCAACATAAGGCCTAATCTCCCCATCCCATCCTTTATCTTCCTACTCCCCATACAATCCCTAAAGTTCCTTCTCCCCGTCCTACTTCCAACTTAGTCTTTCCCAATCCTATTCCCACTCATCTTCCCATCCTATTCCCACCCATTTTCCAATCCTATTCCCACCCATTTTCCAATCCTATTCCCACCCATCTTCCCATCTTATTACCACTCATCTTCCCATCCTATTCCCACCCATCTTCCCGTCTTATTACCACTCATCTTCCCATCCTATTCCCACCCATTTCCCCATCTTATCCCCACTAATCTTCCCATCTTATTCCCACCTATTGTCCCATCCTATTCTCACAATCTTCCCATCCTATTCCCACTCACCTTTCCATCCTATTCTCACCCATCTTTTCATCCTATTGCTTCCTATCCTATTCCTAACCATCTTCCCATCCTGTACCCACTCATCTTCCCATCCTATTCCCACCCATCTTCCCATCCTAATCCTACCTATTTTCCCATCCTATTCCCATCCATCTTTCCATCCTATTCTCACCTATCTTTCAATCCTATTCCCACCCCTCTTCCCATCCTATTCCCGCCCATCCTCCCATCCCATTCCCATCCTCTTCCCGCCATATTCTCAACCATCTTCCCATCTTATTCCCAACCATCTTCCCCACCTATTCCCACTCATCTTCCCATTCTATTTCCATCCTCTTTCCGATCTATTCCCAACCATCTTCCCATTCTATTCCCATCCTATTCCCATCATATTTCTACTCGTCTTCCCATCCTCTTCCCGCCCTATTCCCACCCATCTTCCCATCCTATTCATCTCCCCATCCTCTTCCCGCCCTATTCCCAACCATCTTCCCGCCCTATTCCTTCCCATCCTACATCCCCGAAACTCCCCAACCCCGCGTCTCACCCCTCCCCCCAACCCCATCCCCATCCCCATCCCCTTGAAGTCGCGTCCCTTGAGCTCACAGCCCATCTCACGTCCCACTCATTTGGTTGTTGCGGTACTTGACAATAGGGTAAACTAGCCGTGAAGAAGCCAGGCTGGAGGACGGAGGCGGCAGCCCATCCCGCAGCAAGGGATGGGAAAAAGAGAGAGAGAAAAAGGGATATATAAGCTGTAAGCTTCTCTTCAAGGATAATGGAGGAAGATGTAAACGTGGGAGGGCGAGGAGTAGCTGGAATATATGTATATGTGTATATATGTGTGTATATTATATATATATATATATATATATATATATATATATATATATATATATATATATATATGTATATATATATATATATATATATATATATATATATATATATATATATATATATATATATATTTATATATATATGTATATATATAAATATATATATATATATATATATATATATATATATATATACATATATATATATCATACATATATATACATATACTGATATATACATATATACACACATACACACATACACACGCACACACACACACACACACACACACACACACACACACACACACACACACACACACACACACACACACACACACACACACATATATATATATATATATATATATATATATATATATATATATTTATTTTTCTTTCTTCCTATTTTCTTTCTTTTTCTTTATTTCTCATTTATCTTTTTTTTCTTTTCTTTTTTTCTTTTTTTCTTTTTATTTTCTTTCTTTCTTTCTCTCCTTTCTTATTCTTTCTTATTCTTCCCTTCTTCCTTTTACAAGGCAAAATAAAAAGTTAAGAAGGACGAATGAAAACAACACGAAAGAAAACGGAAGAAGGAGCACCTAACTCGGGGGGGAAAGCAACTCGGAAACAACAGGGGATTATGGGCAAGCGTTAACAAGGCAGACGGAGTACTATAAGAAGAATAACAAAGCACTAGAGGAAGAGGCGAGAGAGAAGAGGACGAGGAGGCTGAGTAGGCGATTTAAAAACAGAGTACGCGGTAAAACAGGGAAAGGGATGGGGTTGGTATGAGGTGAGAGGGAAGGGTACAGTGAGAGAGGAGTGGCAGTGGGAAGGGAAGGAAGAGAAGATGAGGAGGGAGATGAAAGGAGATGAAGGCAAGGGGAGGAGGATAAAGAGGAAGGGAAAGCCGGACGCGAGACGAGAAGGGAAGAAGAAGGTGGGACGATGATCAGAACGTCCCGAGAGATATCTTTGTGTGTGATGATCCTTTTTCGTTTT
>BOPN01005597.1:52500-57500 GCA_017312705.2 Penaeus japonicus
GGGATAGAGAAGTAGGGACGGGGAGGATGATGGTGATTATGATGATGGTAGTTTTAATTATAATGATGTTGATAATGATGTTCATGATGATGATGATGATGATGATTATCATGATTATCATGATGATGATGATGATTATCATGATTATCATGATGATCATGATGAATATGAAGATGATGATCATGATGAAGGTGATGATGATGATGATTATCATGATTATCATGATGATCATGATGAATATGAAGATGATGATCACGATGAAGCTGATGATGAAGATAAAGATAAAGATGATGATAAGAATAATGATCATAATGATAATAAAGATACCTTATCATTACTATTATCATTATCACTACTATCATTATTCCTATTATCACTATCATTGTTATTTGGTATTATTATTATCATTATTAATATTGTTATCATTATCATTATCATAATTATTGATATAATTACTATTATCATCATTATCATTACTATTTTCACTATTTCTGTTGTATTGCTTGTGGGGATAACAGTTGTAGGTCCTAAACATAATAAGTGGAGTCTTCATTTATTCCTGAAGCTGAATAATAGATGTGTCAGCATTGTTGACGAGATGGCTCCCCGAGTAGGAGGACTAATGCTGGCATCCAATAGCGTTATTTATATTATATGTATAGATGACAAGGATATAACACTTGATAGTATCAAAATGAATATGAACTATGTAAAGATTCATTATTCTTGCTAATATCATCTTTATGATTATCATTATCATTATCAACATTATTATTATCAGTGTTGTTATAATTATCATTATTACTATTATTATCATCACTTTGATTATCATCGTTATTATCATTACCATTATCATTATTATTATTATTATTATTATTATCATTATTATCATTATCATCATCATCATCATTAATCAATATTATTATTATCATCATCATCATCATCATCATTAATCAATATTATGATTATCATCACTACCATCATTATGATTATCATTATCATCTTTATTATCATACTGATGATACTAATAGGCAAAAAAGCTAAATACTATTAAGACAGAAAGAAAAAGAAACACTCGCCTCCCTCTTTCCTCTTTTCCTCGTAACCAATCTATTTATACGAATGATAATAATCAGAAATGATCAAAGAAAATATCTCTTTCACCCTTACATCCATACGAAGCAGAAAGAAAAAGAAAAGGCATCACTTTATCATGAAGACAAAGAAAAAAGGACAGAAAAAAATCAATTGTCCGTTCCGTTCTTTATTTCTTATTTTATTTCGAGAAGAAAGCTGGAGAGAAAAGAGGAAGGGAAGAAAACAAAACAAAACAAAAGGTAAGACAAGAGAGAGAAGAGAATCCCACGCGACGAAATTCCTCACAGGAAAGCACAGTTGCATGCACTCGACCAATAACAAAAAAAAAAGAAAAAGAAAAAAAAAAGAAAAAAAAAAGGAATCTCTGACGCAACGACGCACTAATAACGTTCGCCCTGGCAACGGACGCTTAACAGACATGCTTTTCGACGATTTTGTTGCATTGCAATATAAAGTTTGCCTTCGAACTCGTGAAAGTTCTTGCATTGATCGCGCGGCGTTCAGACCCATTCAAATCACAGAGTTTAGGGAGAATGCTAAAAACATGTAGCCCATTTCTTGCGGAGGAGGAGGATGGGGGGAGGATGTGGGGACTGGGAGGGGGGGGGGGTGAGAAGGGAGATTGTGGGGGTCTATGTTAGGGGGTGGAGGTAGGTGTGAGGCCAAGGGGAGGGATGGTGGGGGGGGGAGGGTGAGTATGATGGGGGAGTCTTGCAAAGTTGTGAAAGAAGGAGCGAATTGGAGGGAGGGATGGGGGGGGGGGGGGGGTATGAGGGTTTGGGATGAGGAGTGAACCAGGGGGGGGGGGGCGTGGAGGGTGATAGAAGGGGTATAGGGAGAATAAAGAAAGGTAGAGGGGTGGTGGGGGAGAAGCTTACGCCCGGGAGTCCAACTGGTAGTTTTGTACTTGAATTAAAATTCATTGTCACTCTCTTTTGTATGCTTTGACTTCACTCCCTCCCTCTCCACATCTCTCTTTGTCTGTCTATCTCTGTGTCTCTGTCTCAGTCTCTGTCTCTGTGTCTCTCTCTCTCTCTCTCTCTCTCTCTCTCTCTCTCTTTCTCTCTTCCTCTCTCTTTTAATTCTCCATCCCCGTATCGTTGATGCTCTCTCGTTTCGCAGGAATTATTGAATATGTTGAAACCTTGAAGCTTTATAAGCCTTTATAGTGAGCATTTTAATAAGCAATGTTTGGATGTATCCCTCTCTTATGAAAGAGTTGGGAAGCTAACAAGCGCAAAATAGAGATATTGAGAGAACTCGGTATAACAAAGAGGAGGAGAGAGAGATGAATGAATGTAGTGATAAAAAAAATCAGGGAACAGATAGACAGAGAGAGGTAGATATGAATTTCGAGGTATTGATAGAAAAAAAACAAAACAAATAAAACAGACAGAGACATACAAACAAAAAGATGTGCAAATGAACAGACCAAGATGAAAAGAGGAAGAAAAGAAAGAAAGAAAGAAAGAAAGAAAGAAAAAACTAGAAATGCAGATAAAGCCAGGTAGAGACACACATGTTTCTTTCTGCCTTGAAGCTCTGTTGATATCTTGAACGTTTTGTCTGCGTAGGATGATTAAGGTGACTTCCTTTGAACTGCAGAGAAGAAGAAGACGAAGAAGCAAGTCAAATAACTCGTCTGCGCGCGCGTACACACACACACACACACACACACACACACACACACACAAATACACATACATACACACACACACACACATGCACTCACACACACACACACACATACATACATACATACACACACACTTACACAAACACATAAAAAAAGAAGAAAAAAAAACAAAAACAACAAAAAACATACCACAATCCTTAATGACGGGACTGAAAAGCATCAGTGGAGATATTGTAGAATTTATTTATTTTCCTCAAAGAAAAATGAATAAAGTTGAATTTCTAGGAAATAGGAACATTAGCGTAAATATACCTTATATAAAAATATACCTTATATAAGGAAACGGAGAATCTTGTGTAGGAAAGTTTGGAGTAGGAATGAACGTGGAAATGTTTAAAAACTTTTTCGAAAAGTACAATGTGGAAATAATGAAAACACACTCATCCAAAGGAGAGGAGGCAGGATTTGGACATAACTAATCCTTGTTAAATTAATAAAGTACAAGATAGATTTTATAATTTCAGATCAGATTAACAGCGTTTGAATCTATTCCATCACTAACAAAATGAATATACTAAGTAATCACAGAATTGTATGATGTACAAACTAATCTGATTGCAAAGCTAAAGAGAAAAAGGATTCTCTGCAAGAAAATATGCACTAGTAGAATAAGAGAACAAAGAGATTACTACTAAAGAGATTTTAAACAGATTTCCGGCTATTTTAGAAAATGAGAACGACATTGAAAAACTAAATCATATATTTGACAACAACGATCAGAGAAATTGCACTAACGGAAATATTAGCAAAGGTTACAAAGGAAGATTAGAACTCAAAAGTAACGAGTGATCTCGGGTAGAAGAGGGGAACTGTTTAAAGTGGAACAAGGAGTGTTCATGAATACGCAACATATGTCAAGAACTACAGCTTAACAGTTTGAATAAAGAAATACATAACAAGCGCATGGAAAGTATTTGGAAAAGAAGTAGATCACGAAAATATCCTTACCAACATGCCAGAAACGCACAAAGCTCATAATCAATATGCAGTCTCAATTGAAATGGGCATTGTGAGGGGATAACAAAGATGTGGCTCTAAACGAGGGGTGAGGAGGGGGGGGGGCTACGTTGGGTTAGGTTGAGGTTAATGCAATTCTGTGTTCCTCTTTTGAAGATATCTGGTAAGATATTATTTTTATTGTTAGAATAAAATTAATAAAACAATGCAAAGTTAGAATATCTAATTACTTTTAACTTTGGAATAAAATCGTACTACACACCATTACGCTATACTAATCATTACCTAAAAACATAGATTAGTCGTGTTTTTTTTCTGTCCCTTGTCATTTGGAGGATCTTTTGGTATATGTACAATTATTTTACTTCGTTTTTATTAAAGAACATAAAAATCGGTCGATCTTAGAAATGTCTGTCCTCAAATGAGTACAACGGAGTAATAAATATCTAAGAGGTTCATATATGCTACATCTTACTGATGATCGTGCAGCCTGCAACACCCAATAATACACCCACTCATTTTTACTCAGATCATAGTCGATGACATGGTTGGCAGGATAAAGGCTTTTTTTTATAATGTATTCCGGTGAAAGAGATATAAAACAATGCACATATATTTTGCGAGTGTCTTATCATAGTTATTATTTACTTGGCACAATGGCTATTGCAATTATCAATTACCAACTAATATGTTGCGTTTTGTGGAACAGTGCACATACGCTTGTATCATTTACCAACATAGATACCATTCTATTAATATGATTCATGAATGGTGTACGTTAATTTTTGTTATTGTAACTGTGGGAAGTACAACTTTCCGAATTTCATTCTGAATTAGGAGCATGACAAGGGAAGCTCAAAAAGGCGGATGCTGTGCCAACAGATGCAAATGAACTGGCTGATCAAGAGGGCGTCTGTAAGGATGTTATCGGGAAGATGTCTGCTCTCAGGGTATGGTTCACTGATTCATCTCTGAAATCATAGCTATCAGGTCTCAGGAACAGTCAAGGAAAAATAGACTATGTGTCATTTGGAACCATCCAATATAAAGGAGAGGGAGAAATGAGTCTCTTGCGATTTTATGTTTGGCCCCAATGAAAAAAATGGCCCCGTCGGGTGGTCTGACATCAAGTGCATGTGGGCATACACGAGCTATGATGCCATTAAGAAAGTCCACGGCATCATTGATCATAGGTGGTATGCCAGATGGAATGCTGATTAAAAGAAGAAGAAGAAGAAAAAAGTGGAGT
>BOPN01005597.1:62500-65000 GCA_017312705.2 Penaeus japonicus
ATTATTGTTATTATTATTATTATTATTATTATCATTACTATCATTATCATCTTTATTATCCATTACATCATTATCATTATCAATATCATTACTTTATATCATTGTCATCATTATCATTATTGTCATTATTATTATTTCTGATATTATTACCATTATTACTGTCATTATCAATATTTGTTACTATCATTATTACTATTGTTGAAATTATATTATTGTAATCAGTAAATTCTTTATATTCTCATTGTTATCATCCTATTATCATTTTTGTTACATCTATATTGCTGCTATTTTTATCATGAATTTATCATTATCTACATCATTATAATTATCATAGTTTCTTTCATCCTCATTACCATTGTAGATAAATGAGAAGTAAATAAATAAACAAATAAAGGGGAAGTGAATGTAAAACGGTTAACATTCACCTTTATTTCCTGCAGAAAAGAGATCCAATAACGACAGTTCTGCAATGTAGAAGCAATCAAGAACAATATTTTTATCATTATCATTATTGCTTCAATTAAGTTGTAGGCTTACTTTTGTCCCCTTTGCGCCTACAGCAGATTAATTATGGATATTAATGCCTCTCTCTCTCTCTCTCTCTCTCTCTCTCTCTCTCTCTCTCTCTCTCTCTCTCTCTCTCTCTCTCTCTCTCTCTCTCTCTCTCTCTCTCTCTCTCTCTCTCTCTCTCTCTCTCTCTCTGCTTGTATGTCTTTCGGTCATAATCATTAAGAAAAATGGATTGATTGTAAATTGATTTAATGGGAATAAATATATAAGGACATAAGCATCTAACAACACACAATGCAAAAATTATATCAATAGATATCAACTAAGTCACATTAATGATGGAAAAATAGATATCGATACTTGCTCTCTCAGTTTTAGTTTTTTTTAGCGAACGAGAAAGAACATTTGGACAGTGAGTTATAGCAGGTCTTTACGAGAGATTTGTGAGTGGACCTTGCTAGAATGTATGAAAATGGCTTCTCAAAAGTGAAATACTGAAGTCCTGTAAGTTGGAACTCGATGTAATGTTTTCTCATTCTGTCTCTCTCTCTCTCTCTCTCTCTCGCCCTCTATCTATCACGCTCTTATGCTCTCTCTCTCTCTTTCTGTGTTTTACTTAGAATATATGGTTGGCCATACGGGATTGCAGTATTTACAAACCTTTTAGAATTTGAGAAACTAATCTATATTTTAAAGTAAAGGCTTATGTGAATTAAGATGTTGATATATCTTATTTATAGGTATTTATTTTATTTTATTATTTATTTATTTATTTATTTATTCTTTGTCACTGTCTCTACCTTTATCATTATCATCATCATGAACAGAATCATGTTTATAATCGTTACTAGAGCACTCATTATCATTATTATCCTTTTCATCATGATTATCACTATTGTTACTGACATTATTGTAACCCGGTGAGAAAAGCCATCACCAGATGTAAGTTGGTGAAGAAAGACATCGATATTCTCTTGCCATGTTCTTTATTGGTGGCCTGATGAATGCACTTGCCTCCAACCAAAAGCTGGATGTCGTAGCTGTGAGATCTGCTATTTTGTTCTGTTCCCTGCTTGTTCCCCTTCTATGTCTGTGATTCTTCTGATGATGTACCTCTGTCTGTCCTTGCTCGATTCCCCTTTCTCTGCCTCAGGGCTTCCGGCCAGCTAGCACAGCTGCAGCCGGGAGCCAGGTGCAGTTAGAGACAGAAGTGGACACAGGAAGCAGAAAAAGTCATGTCATGGTGAATGCTAGCTTTATGACATGGAATTATCATAGCAATGTATAATCAGTGCCTTAGGCAACATAATAGACAATATCAGTGCCTTGCAATAATTACCTTTATCAGTATTATCGTATAATCACTATCCCCATCACTGTTATAATGATAGCAATAATAATGATAAAGATAACGATAACGACAACGATAAATAACAAAAATTAATTAAATACAATATGAAAATGACGATATAATAATGATAATGAAATTGATAATGAATGATAAGAGTAATGATAATGACAACGGTGATAACAATTAACAAAGTAGCAATAACAATAATGATGATGGCGATGAAAATGACCATTGTAATAACAGCAATACAAAAAAAAAATAAAATAAAAAAATAAAAATAAAAAAAAATAAATGAGAAGTGAATGTAAAACGGTCGACATTCACCTTAATAATGGCAGTTCTGCCATGAAGAAGCAGTCAAGAATAATAAACAAGCGAGTGGGTCTCCATGGCGACAGAGAGACCAAGTAAAGACAAAGGTTTGGGTGATGCGTAACACATTTGCGACTGATGGATAGATAGCAGGAATTGATGGGGTCGGACCAAAAAGTCAATACGAAGCATCCTTAGAGTGTGCCATTTGTTTATATGTGTGTGTGTGTGTGCGTGTGTGTGTGCGTGTGTGTGTGTGCGGCGCGTGTGTGTGTGTGTGTGTTTGTGTGTGTGTGTGCGTGTGTGTGTTTGTGTGTGTGTGCGTGT
>BOPN01005597.1:70000-75000 GCA_017312705.2 Penaeus japonicus
TGCACAAGTTCATGCAAAGTTAAAGGAAATATTGTTTAACGATTCCTGTCTAAAAGCTACCTATTTTAGTTCCATTAATTTATTACATAAATATATATTTTGCCTATCTCTGTTAAGAAAAGGAGTGTGATGTTACATGCAAGCAGATACAGCCATGCATTGTCTTGAATGGTGACTTTGCAGAGTACTGTGAGGCCAGGTATTTCTCTGAATCGGTTGGTATTCAGCCGTCTGGTTAGCTCATTGGTAGCGTGTCGACTTCACATCCCCGTGGTCGGCAGATCGAGTCCCGCCCAAACTCGTGAGTTTCCATTGTCACCTGGCGGTTACTGACGTAGCTGGGCACTGCGTTGGGTAAGGACCAAGCTCAGATCGAGTCAACACTCGTTGGCACATTCTCTCACGAGTCAGCACACGCTGACACAGGCGGGCTCGCGTCACTGGATACAAGCCCGACGTAGTATCTGCTCCGCATATCTGGCTTATCCTTATCCTTAGGTTGGTATTCTTATCCTTATCCTTAGGTTGGTGAGGGGAGCTTAGTCAAAGCAGGGTAGCACCTGTGAGTTACAGAGAATCCTGAATCCTTTCGCACCAAGGAGTGGAACTATTCGCCACAGCTCTTGAGCTCCTTTCTAGCAAGATCCTTGATATGGATTTTGAAATTCATTTTTCTGTCAACCATAATTCTAAGGATATCCAGTATGGCTACATCTTCTATCTCAATGTCGTTCATTGTTTAAATGCTGTGCTATGTGCATCATTTAAGTGTTTACTTTAGCAAAGATGATTTGCCAAAGTTATCCTCAGGCAGCTGTACTTGTTAAACCCTGCTTCAATCTTCTTTCAACTTTACTTAATTGGTTCTGGTCAAATGAGAAGAAGATTGCGCAATCATCTGCCAATACATATGATTCTGGGACAAGATCAAGTAGGTCATTAATTTTTATTTCCACAACAGAGGTCCTAGAGCACTACCTTGTGGAACACTTGCACTAATAAGAAACTTTTGAGAGGTTGCGCCCTTATACACTACATGTAAGGAACAACTTCGAAGACAGTCTCCCAACAATTTAAGTAGCCTACCATTTACTTTGCACTTGGTCAGAAGACCATCATGCTAAAATCTGTCAAAAACCTCAGCAATGTCAAGTGTAATGATGCATGTGATCATCTGATCATCCATTGCTTTGTGCCATGTATATGAAAGGTTCAGGAGAAGATCTGCTACTGACTAACCTTTTCTGAATCCAGAATGCCTTTCGTTTAGATGTCAGTGGTTCAGTTGCGCAGAGTTAGTTATTTCTAGTATCTTGCCAGAAGCAATACAGGGCAACAGTTACCCACTTCATAGCATTACTTCTTTTTGTGTATGGGAACCACATTTATCTTCTTCCATATTTTAGGCCATTTGCTTCATGCCAACTTGTTTGCACATTGCTTAAGGAAATATGGACTGACAGGCCCTGAAGACATGTTTGTGTCCACTTCCTGTAAGATACATTTCACCTTATGTTGGATGCTATATATGTCTTGAAGATAATGGGATTTTCATTCTGGTAGGACAGATACAGGTTGAATGGTTGGGGTCTGGCACATGTATTTTGTTGGCAAAATATTCAGATATCAGCTTCTCAGAACTTTTGACAGCAAGAATCCCATTCCAATATTTTAGTGGTGTAATCCCCTCTACTCTTGAGAACCCTTATTGATATTTGACATGAGACCACTAAAATTTGCTGCCACCCCCCTTGTCTGCATCTTCTGACGAAAATCTTCTAGCCAGTATTGTCTGGCAGTGTGCTGAGCTACTGTCTTATGTTGACAAGAGACCACCAAAATTTGCTGCCATCCCCCTTGTCTGTTTCTGACGAAAATCTTCTAGCCAGTGTTGTCTGGCAGTGTGTTGAACTAACGTTTTATGTTTGTCATGCCTTGTACTTAGCATCAGAAGCAAGACGGCAGTGATAACCTAACCATGGCTGGTCGGTATCTCTGCTGGCAAAGGTTCTTTGGGGAACATACTGAAGTCAAAGAGCCAAGATGTGACCCGTGAATGCCTATGCCTTGGCAATGAGGTCACCTGTCAGTAAAGTGTCCCAGTCAGCTTTCTGTAGAGTATCACAGATGACAAACCAGTTGCCATGGTTTCAGATCCATGTTGTCCTTGTGATTTCTTCTGAACTAGGTCAAAGGTTATGTTTGTAAATACTGCAAGTTTATCAGATGAGCTAATATATCCTACAGGTTGGCAGAAAACTAGTACCTATGAAGTATGTCACAACTGGATCTAGAGATGACAATTGCAGAATGTGTAGGGAAATTATTTTGTAGTCGAAAGATTTCCAAGAAGTTATCAAATGTTCTTTGGATGAGCTACTGATTGAGATCACCTGTCAGTATAAAATTCTGACAGTTATACTTAATCAATAACTCATCTAGATTTGCTGTAAGATAATCCAGTGGGTCCATGTTATGACATTGTGGTCTGAAGCAGGCACAAATTAAAACTGAAAGAGTATCCACCAGATGAAGTTTTAAAATATCATCACAAAATGATCTGGTATATGAGGATACCGCTTGTGAACGTAAAGAGAGCTGTGAAAATAGATTTCTACTCCCCCCTTGCCGTCTGTCACGTCCATACTAGGTTGTATATACTGACAGACGTCCATAATTTTGTATCAACAGTTCCAACAATATCAAGTTTGAATCTGATAATAGAATAATGTTCAAAGTCTGCATTGTTTGTTAAGAAAACACAGAGGTCAACAGCATCATAAATTTCCTTTTATTCATGATAGAAAAGATTGCTGTTGATGAGTTCCCATAAATCTAGTAGTGAAAGGTTACTGGCTATATGCTTACTGTAAGGGTAGCGGGGTTTATAGGAATTGTGTAACATGTTAGGTTTAATTATAGATGGTTCTGGAAGAAATGAAGAAGACTGGTAATTATATTTTTTCTGTGGAATTAC
Organism: Penaeus japonicus; assembly: GCA_017312705.2. NCBI lineage: Eukaryota > Metazoa > Arthropoda > Malacostraca > Decapoda > Penaeidae > Penaeus > Penaeus japonicus. The sequence goes on from BOPN01005597.1 coordinate 72,978, forward strand.
ATGAGATTTCACTTACAGCTCTGTCTCTCAAAGTTCCGCTTTTCACTCACAGTTATGCACTGGGTGTCCCTTTCTGTCACAAAACTGACACTGCAATTTATGTCTAGTTTTCTGACTAGAACAAGAAGTATGGTTGGTACTTTTTTGAATAAGAGGTGTTGGCTGTGGCTGTAATGGCCATTTGCCGCACTCTAGGGCTTTAGTACCCCTCTTACTTCCAGCCTTTTGGACTGGCGGAACAGCAGTGCATGGCAGTTTGTTGTTCGCCTGCTTGGCACTTTCCCTTGGCTGTTCCCTTGGATATGCCTTAATGTGTGCCATACAAGCTGTATGGCATATATTAGGGCAATTGGCTGTGTAGCAAGGCAGGAAGTTGGGCTCCTTGCCCACCTTGCCACGGACACTATACGAAAGACGTGGATTAATGTCACTTATGTCCTTTGATCGGGCAATCAGAGGCTACTGTTGATTTTCTGATGACATAACAATAAGAGCAGGTTTATTCCTTATCCTGCTTATCGTGTTCCTACTAAGAGCTAAGGGTGACATGAAAAGCTCCTTATAGTCCATGACTAATTCTTAATAATGATAAAAAAAGATGAAATAAATTACATAGGGAAGTTTGACCTCACCCTGTCGAACATCGACTCGTATCAGTCAAAATGCATATTATAGAATTGATGACTTAGTACTTAATTTTACTATTTAAATTCATTACTATGAAAGTCTTCGTAGGTTTGCTGAAGAACATACCAAAAAGTTCATGACAAATATCCAGGAAAGCTGGAATCAAGATATTTACTCAGAGTTAAGGACAAGTTTAGGCAGTATGCATATCTCTCTCTCTCTCTCTCTCTATGTGAGATGTAATCACAAAAAGTGTTTCTCTCTCTCTCTCTCTCTCTCTCTCTCTCTCTCTCTCTCTCTCTCTCTCTCTCTCTCTCTCTCTCTCTCTATGTGAGATGTACTCACAAAAGTTGTTTCTCTCTCTATCTCTCTCTCTCTCTCTCTCTCTCTCTCTCTCTATGTGAGATGTACTCACAAAAGTTGTTTCTCTCTCTCTCTCTCTCTCTCTCTCTCTCTCTCTCTCTCTCTCTATGTGAGATGTACTCACAAAAGTTGTTTCTCTCTCTCTCTCTCTCTCTATGTGAGATGTACTCACAAAAGGTGTTTCTCTCTCTCTCTATGTGAGATGTACTCACAAAAGGTGTCTCTCTCTCTCTCTCTCTCTCTCTCTCTCTCTCTCGCGCGCGCGCGCTCACACACACACACACTAACACAAATCTTGTTAAACAAAAGTCTAGGTAATTCTTCGTTCTTTTATTTTGGATATGACGGCACACGTGGATGTGGTGATATTTATTGTGGTCTTGCTAGGCAGGCGTGTTTCACAGGGGTGAGCGTCGGCTCAGCTGGGTCACACTGGGCGGCGGACGGAGCGAGTGGTATCTCGAGATACAGAGAGAGGCCATGTCATACTGACCTGGACGGCTTTTTCCTCCTCCGAGTGGTCACGATGCAGAACACCACGTGGTAACTAACCTGTCGTCAAGTGGCACTTGAAGTACGTCTTAAACTCGCTCTCTCTGTTTTTCTCTCTCTGGTCCTCTCTGTTAATCTCTCTCCCCCTCTCTCTGTCACACTCTATCTATCTATCTATTTCTCTCTCTGTCGCTATCTCTCTTTCTCTCTCTCTCTCACTCACTCTCTCTATCTCTCTATCTCTCTCTCTCTCTCTCTTTCTCTCTCTCTCTCTCTCTCTCTCTCTCTCTCTCTCTCTCTCTCTCTCTCTCTCTCTCTCTCTCTCTCTCTCTCTCTCTCTCTCTCTCTCTCTCTCTCTCTCTCTCTCTCTCTCTCTCTCTCTCTCTCTCTCTCTCTCTCTCTCTCTCTCTCTCTCTCTCTCTCTCTCTCTCTCTCTCTCTCTGTCTGTCTCGTAACATACAATTGCAGATACATTCGTTACACACTTACGAAATTTCCCATGCTCCTTTTAGAATCATGAAGTATGAACATCCAGGAACGA
>BOPN01005597.1:87500-94323 GCA_017312705.2 Penaeus japonicus
GTCATCCACGGGGTCGAGGCTTCATAATAGCTCAGGGGGTTAAGCAACAAAAAAAACACATCTAAAGTTCCATTTGACGTTTCGGGAAAATGGTTTGCATCCCATTTCCCGATTGGGGCGTGAGTGCATGTGTGTGCGTGTGTGGAGTCGTCCTGAAGATGTTTCATGAACCTCCCTGGATTCCATACGGCCCTGAAACAGGATACGGTCGAGGTGTGTGTGTGTGTGTGTGTGGGGGGGGGGGGGATAGCCAGCTCAAGATGTAAACACGGAGGTAAGGGTAGTTAGAGGGTAGAATAAAGAAATGGAGTGTCAGAAATAAGGTGAATCAAGGCGGAAGAAACTGAGTAGGCAAAAGTGAGGGATATAGGTAGAAAGAAGAGACAAAGGGGAGAAGAGGAACACGAGGCTAGGACAGGGGTGGGTGGGTAAGAGGAACAGGAAAATAAGGTGGGAGGAAGGAAGATAAGGAAGAGGGGGGGAGGGCAAGGACCAGGGGTGGGATTAAGGTAAGGAGGAGGAGGTCGGAAGGCCTGGTCTGAGCGGGTGGTCATATGCCGATCGTCCTTCCCTTCCCTTCCCTTCGACCTGAGCTGACCTGCCTCCGCTTCCTTGTACAGGCCATTCTTGTCTCGTGTTTCTCTCCTTTTACCTCTTTATGTGCCACCTCTCTCCTCATTGTCGCCAGATGCGATACTGCGATATACTTTTTTTTTTCTGGCATAGCAATGCACCGAAACCCACATCATTCTTGAGAAAGACCGGAAGCGGCGTCGCAGTACTTAACGGTGAAAGGCCAAGAGCTTTCAGGTTGCACATTGAATAAACTGCGATTTTCCGAAAATTGCATTTTACCTCAAACATTTACGGGTATTGGGCGATTATTTTTCTTAAGGGGGGGGGGGGGGTAAGGGAGTCTGAGTAATCGTTAGGATATTTTTGAGGAGTATTCAGTCGTGCGATTTTAAGTGGAGTAGCTGAATGCATCATTTGCAGAATATGACACGAAAGTTCGCTATAAGAAAGAGAACAGCCGGGAATTATGCAGTTTTATTTATTTTCTTTCTGTCTTTGCACATCTTGCTATTACTAATAGATAAATAAATATATATATATATATATATATATATATATATATATATATATATATAATAAAAAATAGATATGTAAAGACTATCAAAAATCCAGAATATATTCACTAGTTATTAATGTCTCTATTGGTTGAAATCTATAAATGCTATGAGGCAAATTAACACTTGACACAGAAATATAAATATCCATTGTCGTTTATGAGATTTGGCATCACAGTCTTTTTTTTTCTATTATGTTCACAGTGGATTTTTTTTTCACATTCAAGATTACACAGAGAGAAGTGGATCATTTGATTACAGTTTAATTACATTACACTGACCAGAAAAAAAATCACTTGCTATTATTTCATATACTTTTGAACTTTTATCATTATCTAATTCTTTTTCATTATTTTCAAGTATTGTCATAACTATTATTATTGTAGTTGTTGATGTTATTATTATTATCATTAGTATCATTACTATCATTATCATTGGTATCATTATTTTCATTACCATCATCATCATCATCATCATCATTATTATCCACATTGTCATCATCATATCATTTTTAAATCAATTTTGGTATTCTTATTAACCTAATGTTTATTATTATTCTAATATCATCATTATCATTACTAAAACTCCCATCATCATAAGTCGTCTGGTAGCACAATGGTTAGCGCGTCGACTTCACTGGTCGGCAGATCGAGCCCCGTCCAAGCTCGTGCGTGTCCACTGTCGCCTGGCTGTCACAGCCGTGTCTGGGCACTACGGTGGGTAAGGACCAAGCTCAGATCGAGTTCACGTTCGTTGATACACTCTCTCAGGAGTCAGCACACGCTGTCAGCACATGCTGTAGTTATTCCCACTACAAAAAACAAACAAACAAATAATCACTCCGCATAATATCTATAAAGAAGAAAATAAATTCAACACTTTGATTTTTACTTGAACGGTTATTGAAAATGATCTTGAAGCATAACAGTTTAAACATGATGATTATCATTATTTTTATGGTAATACAAATGAGAACTTTTGATTGTAAATTTCGGATTCCATGCGAGAAAATATTTAAAAATTCGTAAATGCTGCTTAGGGTTGAGATCGTGTGGTTTGAGGACAAATAGATAATGACATGGACGAGTATGTAGATGCAGACATATATCAACAGCTGCACAAATATATATAAGATTTACAGTTCTGTACAGGGAAGATATTTGCCGTGCAGCTGTAAACTGTGTACATGTGTTTGATACTGCATGGGTATGTTTAGGAGGGTGGGAAACGAACATGTATTCATGTTGTCATGCGAATTGAGTTCTATATATATGGGACTTTCTTTTCCTGCTTCCCTTCAATATATATCTCATAATACCGGGAACAAAAGGATTGCCGAGTGGCGTTTTGTTCTTCCGGCTTCAAATTACCTAAGGGGAAAAAACACGTGGTACACTCATAGCAATTTTATAAATCAATGATGAAATAGAGCATAAACAATTCTAAGGGTATGTAAACGTTCATGTACACAACATGCATGTACACACACATACGCATACACAACCGCATCCATACATACATTATAGAAGTAGACAGACAGATGTGTAGATAAAGATAGGGATTATTAGAGAGGTACTTGCACATTATACATCTGTTATATATATATATATTATATCGTGTCATATTATTGAAGTTATAATATATTGTTATTGTATCAGCTGCTGTGTTTGACACCAACCTTATATTTCTCTATGTGTGGATATTAGAGTAATCTATACCCATCACAATATTATTAATAAGGTGTATACAGATCACCAGTCTCTAAATGATAAAGGTGTCACCCTATTAAAGACAATAAGTGATAATAACCTCATAACTAATAATGATAATTTCAAATATTCTTTTCTATGTTATTGTATACTAAATCAATATTACCAAGAAGTATATAAATTTAACAAAGATGTGATTCCAGTGAGATGTCCAATCTTTGCACGCGATAGTCAACATAATATCATGATTCGTGTTAAAAATTCTTTTAATTGTGCGTACTCATGTAGGCATTCATTATTATATAATCCTAATTTGTTATTTTTTAAAATCATTGATAATAATAATTATATCTTTACTTATTCGGATGGAGCAATAGATTATATAATAGCAATATTAATAACCTTCGAGATTACTGAAAATGTTGTAGATATAAAAACAGTTAAGATTGGCGTGTTTAAAATATATATGTCTGATTCGAATGACTCGCCTTCTGACAATACAGTAATACAACAAGTTATTGATAATATAAATTTGAAAATGATAGGTTTATCAGTACTTAATTCTAGTAACAACTTTATGTTTTCTAACTTTGATCCTTTAGTACGATGGACACCGCCTTTAAACAGAATCGATAATCAATGTTTTCGTCCCCTTTTAGAAAAAACACAATATTAATAATCACGATTGTACTAGTATACAATTTCCTTTTCAGATTATCACTCATAATATCTATAATTATTCAAAAAGAATATGTGCAAAATTTTCACAATTTCAAAATTGTGATATTAACATAGTCACGGGATCAGGAATCAACTCTAGCTATAATCTAAATCAAATATTTGAAAAATTGATATCATTAAGAGGGTTAAGATCTATATATTCTGGCTTAATTCCTGTTTTATCCGAGGACAGGTTAACGAGCTATTTTCTAATGACGGGTACATGTCATAATCTTTCAAGATATTATTTTTCCGACTTGAAACCATGTATCGATAATCAGACGTTGAAAAATAAACTCAAGGGTATTCCTTCCCCTTTATTAGTTGATCCATCTATCGATGAGGTATGGTATTTAACGAAATTAGCCACCTCATATATAAAAGATTTAATAGAATATTTGTATGAAAACAAAACCATATCTAATAAGACAGATTTAATGAACTTTATTGGAAATAACACTTTGAATTTTGATGATATCTTTTCTTCTGATAGTTTGGGTCCTAATTTTAATATTGAATTTTTTTATTTATTTTTTTCAAAAAATGTAAAACTTTTATAAATGATGCAGGTCTTGATTTGAGGATAAACGATCTCGCGAAATTGAATCGGCAAAAGTACATACCAGATATATCGACCGATATTGATGATATAATAAAAAAAAACTACAATGTATATTTACGAATAATAATACGCTACAAAAAAATATCGATACTATAGCTAATATCTTCCTATCATTACGTTATTTAACCAATTTACCTTATACAAAAGAATCTTGTGATAAAGATACGAATTCATATAATTTAAGTACACCATATTGTAACGAATATAATATGCTTAAATTGTTTCAAATATATTTGCATTTATTTTTCTTAGAATTGTGGTGTTGCCTTCAAAATGTCTCAACTGTCTATAAAGAAATAGCTACAACGAATTTTAATATTATATCGCTTGCACTTTATCTGTACGCTTCGTCTCTAAGAGAGATACTGACGATATATTCGTCCTCTTATCTCTTTTCTTTCCACTATCAATGGGGTTATGGTCTCTTGGATATGACATGTAAAGTGTCTTGCTTGGTTACTAATCATTTACAATACTTGGCTTCCATAATAGATCATAACGATGATATATTATTTAATCGTGCCAATGCCGATATTATAGAAAACGTAGCTAGTACCTTGGGTATGTTCCCCTTTTTCACTAATGATAACTATTTTAGCGACTCGCAAATTAAGAGTTAAAAAGAGGTAAGAAAGATTTCAGATCATATCTCGATATTATTAATCGAAAATCCACTTACGAAAAAACACCTAAATCTATTTATAAATTATTTTCATATACTAGTGAAATGAATCCTAATAATCCATATGAATATATCACTGTTTGGAATGAAAAAACATACCTGAGATCTCTTGAGGAAAGCGTATTGGTTGATAGCGATAATCAAATCAAAAATAAATTAGAAGATAGACATCGACACCTCTTTGGTGAAATTGATAAAAATGAAAATAACAATAATACACCATGGAAGAAACAGTACGATACAATTTTAGAAGTAAAGATGAGTTGGGGAAGTGAAATTCTAAAAAAAAATAAATACAATCATTGATAAAGATGAAGGTATAATTAATAGTAGCTTTGAAGAGTCAACCAATGTTGAATTGATCCCTTTACAACATGGTAATACTGTTACGACTTTAGTTCAAAGCCGGGATTCCCATAGTAATATTTCTAATAAAGTATGGGATATTGACAATTATACTTTATATGTTGATGAAATAGTAAAGATAATGAACGATATTGATATATATGATAGAAATAAATGTATTAACATGTTTATTAATATTGTACAATACATTCTAGATAGTAAATGGAAAAATATAGACGTATTCGATTCATGTGTATTACTTATGAATGAGTCTCTAAAGAATAATACCGATCTAAAAATCATATTATCACATGCGATGGATTTTAAGAAATTAGTGAATCAATCATCCAGTATATTTGATAAAATAAGAAATGAATTATCTAATAATAATTCTAATTATCTATATCTAAATAATGACATCAAAAAACATTAATGGGTAATTATATAATAAATTTGCCCTCTCTTATAACATCACCCAACGTAATAGAACAATCTTCCTCATCGGTAATGGACTCTACTGTATCGCATGAAACACAAGGACAAGTAATGATAACACAACCTTTCAGAGAGGATCCAGCAAATGTTTCTATGGTCATCGATACAGTAGGATCTATGGAACAACAACAACAGGTGGAACAATACTCGGTAGAATCAACAACAAACATAGAAATTGGAAAATTTGATAATCTAAATGAAGATATAGAGAATATGATTCAATTTACATATAGTATTGAATCAAAAATAAATAATGAGGAACATAGATTAAAATCTGAATATACAGAGGCAACAAAAGAACAAAATGATATAAAAGGACTTCTATCTCAAAAGATGAATAAATCGATAGATTTTGTATGAGGATGATTTAAACACTGATGAAAATGGGGTTTTATTTTTGGAAGAAATATAAAGATAGAAAGAAGAAATTTGGAAGAAATATAAAAATGTAATTCGATAGATAATATATTATCAGAATTGAAGAATGTAAATGAACAAGACGATAGAATAAAATCTAATATAAATCAAATCGATGAAATTATATTAACCGTAAATGACGTAATTAGTAAATTAACCCTATTATTAAATCAATTGAAAGAAAAAATTTATAACTTATATGAAATAATTAATGCTATACATGAAACACAGGGACGTATAGATGGAGAAATTAAAAGTAATATGGAAAATGCAAACATATATAAAAATAGTTTAATATCATATAATGGTCAACTATTAGAAATGGTAGAAAAATTAAGAAGTGGTATAAATAATAAAAAAATGACAATGGATGATATCAATAAGGCTATAGACAATATAAAAAAATTAAAGGATATAATATTAAACACAATAAAAAATATGAAAGAATTAAAGATTATAAAAAATGAATCAAATCAGCGTAACTTAATAAAGCTCACATTGGTAGATGATACAATATCGGATATAACAAAGGAGATAGATACATTAAAAAAATAATAATAGTAAAAAAAAAAAAAAAAAAAAAAAAAAAAAAAAAAACATAGCACCATCTTTTGATTAATGTTTGATTCCATCAAACGAAACAGTTAGGTTAGGTTAGGGTAGTGGAAGGCTTTCGTAAATCACACCGGCACAGGGGCTATAT
>BOPN01005598.1:15308-16998 GCA_017312705.2 Penaeus japonicus
GAACTTTTCATGATTTAAGTTCACAATGGGAAAACCAAAATCAAGCCCCAGAGCAAGGGGTCAATTTCCTCTTTGGTTAGTGTTCTGTTTCATAGGCTGAAAATGATATTTTTAGGTTTGACTTTCTTGGAAATGTCAATGCCAAGGCTTAATTAAGAGATTATTATTCTAGCGGTTCTGTATGTTGGGTAACCTTTTCTCAGTGTTAGCTTTCCACAAACAAAGAAGACTCCATGAGTTGTAATAGTTCTTAGAAATTCTAGGACACATACCAATTTCTTTGCTTTGTAGGAGTCTTTCTCTGTTCTATATTCGCGAAGTGTGGATCGGTCATATCTGGCAATAATAATCTCAGCAAGTGATTTTCCTTTTGGAATTGTAACTTGATCAGGAAAGTAACACGAGCAAAGCTACGTATATCCTCTATATTTCTCAGACGTTTCGAAGTATACTATCTTCAGCATCAGTTGCACCTTTGTACTGAAGAGGTATGAGGTAAAGATTAGTTCTGACTCCTTTTGGCTTATGCAGATGTATCTTCTATTAGTCAACATCAGCTGTGCTGGGCTGATTGGAAAAACAATGGGTAGTATCTTTTCCACATGTGAGATGACAGATAAGGGATGAAGTGGAGCAAAGGTAACATGTCCCTCTCGGTTGTTTTCTGGCATATATTGCATGAGCAGACCAAACAACTTACTTCAGCAGTCATTCCATATGTATTAGAATCTTCTTCATATCCTTATGTCCCCTGATCAGTGCTGAATGGTCAGGGTGAAATACGACCTTTCGTTCCAGATCTCCTAAAGGTTTGTCATGTACAGGAATTTAGTCAGTAGTGCTAAGTCCTGGCGAAAGAAACATTTGACTCAGGTTCAGAAGGTACATGTGACTTCTAAATTAATGCTCCAGACACAAGTTTCCTCCCTCCTTTCATCATAAGCGCTCCCTCAGAACCTCTCCCTGGGACCTACCGGGACTAACACTGTCCCAACACCCTCCAAGCTGATACTGGTTACCTCCCGTGACTCCCCTCCCCCTGCAAAGACCGCTCCCTCAGAGCTAATATCAGTTTTCCTTCCCAACTACTCTCTACTGCACCCCTGACATTACAAATGAGTGACTCAGACTCTTCTGCCAATGAGGCTGGTTACATTCTGTGTGAGTTTGCCTGTTCCCAGGTTAGCTGGCACAGAAACAGTAGAGTTGAGTCATATTGCCAAGCGGCGCCTACTTTTTGATCTTGTGGATGCCCGACCCATCGTCACTCGTGTGGTAAGTGTACTTGTGTTGGCAGATCTAATGACAGGTTTTAGTTGCTATTGTTGTGGATGCATGGTTTAGGCTGTTACACATCAGGATTCCTAGTCTTCTGTGTTGTTTGCAAAGCTTGCAATCAGGTAATCAGTCAGGGCTGTATCCAAAAGCTTTAGCTTTTCAGCCAACTCCAAGAAACATGGGATGTCAGTAAATGCCCTGCATATAGATGTAAGTCTGGTAAACAAGGATGGGCTTGCAGGGATAAATAGGGTAGATGGACTTACTGGCATTTAGCTAATGTCCACCCAGATATAGTATAATTGTAAACACTATTTGTATGATAAGATTAGTGATTTTTATGGAAGTCAGGTGACAACAGGGATTTACCTAGAATGCTTACAAGTCTCTGCATTGAAAGTTTTGGGCTAAA
>BOPN01005598.1:82848-85348 GCA_017312705.2 Penaeus japonicus
CTTCCCGCTTCCTCCGCATCCAACAGAAGAGATCAGGGGTCAGTTAATTAATGTGTTGTCGATCTGCAAGCCTTGGGCCAAGACGGGACCACAAAGAAGGAGAAATTGGTAGACTTCTATAGCCAATATTTTGGTCAAGTGAGGGTTCTTGATCATGATGCGGTTGTCCGACCCCCGAATTCCGTTCTCTCTCTCTCTCTCTCCTTCTCCCTCTCTTGCTCTCTCTCCTTCGCCATCTCTTGCTCTCTCTCCTTCGCCATCTCTTGCTCTCTCTCTCTTTCTTTCTCGCTCTCTCTCGCTCTCTCTCGCTCTCTCGCTCTCTCCTGCTCTCTCGCTCTCTCTCGCTTTCTCTCTCTCTCTCGCTCTCTTTCTCTCTCTCCTCTCTCTTTCTCTCTCTCTCTCCTCTCTCTCTCTCTCTCTTCTCTGTCTCTCTCTCTGCCTCTCCCTTTCTCCGCCATCTCTTGCTCTCTCTCCTTCGCCATCTCTTGCTCTCTCTCTCTCTCTCTCTCTCTCTCTCTCTCTCTCTCTCTCTCTCTCTCTCTCTCTCTCTCTCTCTCTCTCTCTCTCTCTCTCTCTCTCTCTCTCTCTTTCTCTCTCTCTCTCTCTCTCTCTCCATCTCCCCCTGTTTCTCTTACGTCATTTCCCCCCCACCTCCTCTACCTCCGTCCCTCCCTCATTTCTTCTCCCTCTCCCTCTGCCTCTGTCCCTCCCTCCCTCCCTCCCTCCCTGACCCAGGCTCTGACGATGATGAATGCATAATCAGCAAATCTTCGGTTCAACTTTTCGACGGGGCAAATTTGTGGCCTGTCTGCAGCAGGAACACAGTAGTAGTAGTAGATTAGAACGACTTTTGATATCCGAAGGAAAACTACCGAATAACGACTTAGTTTGAATGAGTGTTTACTTATTTGTTTGTTTATTTAGGTACAGATGAGCCTTTTTTCAAGTTGAAAGTATGTTTTATAATTTTTTTGTGCCTCTACTCTTTGGTATTTCTTGTTGACTTGGTATTTCTTGTTGACTTGGTTTAAGGCTTTTCATTCGACTGGAAGTTAGTAGCAGCTCCTCCTCAAACAAATAAGCGGAAGTGACAGGAACACAGTAGTCAGCGCTTCCAATAACTTATTAGTGACGTTTTAGATACTTTGATACTACTTCTACAAGAATCTGGGAAGGCTGTCGTCTGCCGAGACAGCAATTAATATCCTTTTTATATTATAGATTAATTTTTTTGAATTGAATTTTGACCCAATGGAAGTCTATCCTGGCGGAGACAAGATATATTAATTTCGTTTTTTTTCCCATGTAAGACGATGCTTCTACTGGGAATAAAGCCCACTTGGCAACTAGCCAGAGAAAATCTTTGAGCGTCGAGTCGGAGAATGGGATATACTGCTCCCTCACATATGACCTATATTAATAACAATTCAAGCCATTTGCCAGCAGCATAGAAAAAGGACATGTTACGATGATGATAAGTAATACAATGGCTCTCTGATTGGCATCTGTGCGTTAGACAGGTGATGCTGCTAGGTGGAATTGTGTATTGGAAATTCATCATCTTAAATGAGAGAGATAGAGATAGAAATAGAGTTAGAGTTAGAGTCAGAGATCAAGAGAGAGATATAGAGATTAGGAGACGGTGGGAGGGAAAGAAAATGAGATAGATAGAACATTAGAAGACAGATTAATCTGCATTCCTTAGTATAAATCTCTATAGTTGATTATATTAAAAACTGCCATGGCCTTCCTGAAATGATTCAAAGTATAGCTGACGAGGAAGAAAAAGAAGGTTAGGAGAAAGGGGAAGGGGGATAGGGGGTAGGGGAAGGGAAGCGAAAGAAAATGTTTCCCTTGGCTGCCATTCCTCGGAACCCATACAGAGCGGGAGGATGGGTCGTCAAGCCACCTAACCGACATTTCACGATCTTCTTAGCGTATCATCCAACCTCTCTCTCTATATATTTCCTTCCATCAAAACTGCTGCTGGGAGGGAGGGGAGGAGGGGGAATGGGTAGGAAGGGAAGGGAAGAGGGGGGAGGGGTAGGGAGGGATGAAGGGGATGGATTGGGATGGTGGGGAGAATGGGGTAGGGATGGGGATAGAGGGTAGGAGGATGAATGGGAGGGGAGGAAGGGAAGAAGGTAGAATGGATAGGGAGGAAGGGAAGGAGGAGGAATGGGTAGGGAGGGAGGAGGGAGGAGGGCAGATATCTGGGTAGGAGGGAAGGAAGGAAGATTTAGCGGTCCAGTCCTGGTTAGGGAGGGAGGGAAGGAGGGAGGATATCTGGGTAGGGAGGGAAGGAAGGAAGGAAGGAAGGAAGGAAGGAAGGATTTGAGGGGTCCAGTCCTGGTTAGGGAAGGAGGGAGGATATCTGGGTAGGGAGGGAAGGGAGGAAGGATTTGAGGGGTCCAGTCCTGCTAGGTTGGACCTCTATAGTAGTCCATAAAAGTGAAGTAATCGCTCGTAAAAAATGACCCTCTGGGTAGGCGCAAACTGC
>BOPN01005599.1:0-2500 GCA_017312705.2 Penaeus japonicus
CTTCCTTCTCCTCTTCGCCCCCTTTCTTCCCACCACCTCCTCCTTCTCCTCTTCGCCCCCTTTCTTCCTACCTCCTCCTTCTCCTCTTCCTCCTCGCCCTCTTCCTTCTCCTCTTCGCCCCCTTTCTTCCCACATCCTCCTTCTCCTCTTCCTCCTCGCCCTCTTCCTTCTCCTCTTCGCCCCCTTTCTTCCCTCCTCCTCCTCCTCTATTCATCTTCGTCGGTCAAGGAGTTCCTACAGCTCGTTTTTGGTCTCTAAGAAGGACAGAAAACCGACTCGGATTCAAATGGGGCATTGAGGTTGATTAATTGTGTTAATGTGGATTTTTTAAAAAATGTGGGTATTTGCGGGTATCACGATTTACGAAGGTCTGTGAATATGGTATGTGATGATTTAGTAATGATTGCTCCGGTCAGTAGATTGAAATATTTAGATACGCTTACTTTTTGGGGTTTCTTGTCTTATTTCGCTAACAGTTGTGAGCACATATTTTAGTATATATAATTTTTTGTTTACTCATACTATATCGTGAAGGTATCAGTGTCAGCGTTTCTTTCGAATAAAGCTAAGAGAGAGAGAGAGAGAGAGAGAGAGAGAGAGAGAGAGAGAGAGAGAGAGAGAGAGAGAGAGAGAGAGAGAGAGAGAGAGAGAGAAACTCAAGACACCAAACTAAAGTTGAAAGTCACGACAAGAAATAGTTATAATTCCCCTCAGGTTGATGGACGGGCTAAACCACTCTTTCTCCTGGCAAAACACCAAACTAGCAACAGTCCAAAGTTGCAGTACCTCTCGGATGCAATATTGATAGCCGTCGAGAGCAAGATGATGGCTTCCACTTTCTCTAATAAGTTTTAGAAGACTTCGAGAGGAGGGGAGGGGGAGAGGGAGGGGGAAGGGAGGGGAGATCCCAGCCCTCGAGTCTCCCCAGTCGATGCTCTACGATTGGTACACGATCGTTTCACCGCTACGATAATCCATCTTCGGTGAGTCATCCATCACGCTTACAATTATAGGCGCTTATCTGTCTTCTTTCATTAACATTGGTTATTGAAGTGCCTCGACGTGCGGGCGCTGCCGACGGTCAGCTACCCTCCAGAGTAGGTTGGTCCTGATGGACACCGCGAAAGACGGAGAGCTGGAGAGGCTGTGCTGTAGTTCCGGGTCTCTCTGATAGATGGGGCTGGTGTTAGCGGGAACGTGTCGCGTTTATGAGCACTGGACATATTTATTATTGTTATTATTATTATCAATATTATTATTAGTGTTATTCTTATCACTATCATTATCACGATCCTTTTCATTATTTCTATTATTATTATCATCATTACTATTATTATCATTATTATCATTACTATCACTATTATCAATATGATGATAATGATGATTATAATTATTATCCTTTATGAATAATACGTTTTTAACGAAAATTTAGATCTAATTTCATGCTAGTCCAAGAACATCTGTCAAAAGCTCCGAAGTCGATATCTTTAAGAAAACAAAGCATTCTGAGCATTTTGTACATCATGGACGAAAACTTTGCTCTTTTTAAAAGTTTAGTCCAACTACCTGTACTATTCAGGAAGATAATTTCGTTCTCTCGATTTTAAAGTGAAGGATACGTACTCCACAACTATGCAGTTGCAGTTGAATTAGATGGTAATTGCGAATTGAAGTTGGAATCAAATTTTGAGATTGCACCACATCCCGCAGACTGAAATTAGTTTTGGGTTCTATTGACAGATGGTACTTATGGAGCAGGCTTACTTAGGTTCCTACTGATAGATGGCGTTGATGCAGCCCGAGTCTCAGATATTTTGGCTAGCGTTCAGAAGCTCATCATCCCCTTACAGCCTCTGGCGCTCAGAGCATCCTAAGCCACGCGTTGGCGCATGAAACCCTATTTGCAATTGCATGACATCGCAAATTGGTTATGAAAAACACAACGAAAGACAAAAGATGGCATATTTATTAAGCCATGATTACTGATTTTTCACGTAAAGCCAAATAATACCGAACGACTACATAGATTGTTCTATTGTATTTTGATTTAGTAAACCCGATGAATTGACAAAAGTGACTTCGAATAGACTAAAATTTCAGAGTGAATTAGGCTGGTAAGTCATGGCAATATATCAATAGATGAGCTGTTATTAAAAAAAAAATAGTCATCCGAATTACGTTAATGAATAACCAATGAAAAGAACGAATTAAGTTCCATAATGATGAAAAAAATGAACATCATCCTCATATCCATGATGATATTTAGAAAACAAACAAACTAGAATCTTGTTTTCATACTAACAAATACAGAACAACTGAGATAAGTGAGGGCTTCCATCACACACACACACACACACACACACACACAAACACACACACACACACACACACACACACACACACACACACACACACACACACACACACACACACACACACACACACACACACACACACACACACACAGATTAACACAGGATATATAGCTGGGCCTATGGAG
>BOPN01005599.1:15000-17500 GCA_017312705.2 Penaeus japonicus
AATCGGAGTGATGCTGGCAGGGGAAGACAAGGGATAGATGAATCGGAATGATGCCGGCGAGGAAAGACAAGGAGGAGATGAATCGGAGTGATGCCGGCGGGGGAAGACAAGGAGGAGATGAATCGGAGTGATGCCGGCAAGGAAAGACGAGGAGGAGATGAATCGGAGTGATGCCGGCAAGGAAAGACGAGGAGGAGATGAATCGGAGTGATGCTGGCGGGGGAAGACAAGGAGGAGATGAATCGGAGTGATGCTGGCAGGGGAAGACAAGGGATAGATGAATCGGAGTGATGCCGGCAAGGAAAGACGAGGAGGAGATGAATCGGAGTGATGCCGGCGAGGGAAGACAAGGAGGAGATGAATCGGAGTGATGCCGGCAAGGAAAGACGAGGAGGAGATGAATCGGAGTGATGCCGGCGAGGAAAGACGAGGAGGAGATGAATCGGAGTGATGCTGGCGGGGGAAGCCAAGGCGGAGATGAATCGGAGTGATGCTGGTAGGGGAAGACAAGGGATAGATGAATCGGAGTGAGTGCTTGCAAGGGAAAACAAGGGAGAGATGAATCGGAGTGATGCCGGCGAGGAAAGACGAGGAGGAGATGAATCGGAGTGATGCTGGTGGGGGAAGAGAAGGAGGAGATGATTCGGAGTGATGCTGGCGGGGGAAGACAAGGAGGAGATGAATCGGAATGATGCTTGCGAGGGAAGACAAGGGATAGATGAATCGGAGTGATGCCGGCGAGGAAAGACGAGGAGGAGATGAATCGGAGTGATGCCGGCGAGGAAAGACGAGGAGGAGATGAATCGGAGTGATGCTGGCGGGGGAAGCCAAGGCGGAGATGAATCGCAGCGATGCTAGCAAGGAAGATGAAACACAATAATGCTGGCAGAGAAGGAAACAGAGAAAGGGAAGCGATGTTGGCGAGAAAGAACAAAGGAGGATGAGAGAGGGGAATAGAGGGGAGAGGAGAGAGAAGTGATGCTGGTGAGGAGACGAAGGGATGTTGGCAAGGGAGATGACTCAATGACGGAAAAGGGAGGGAAGATCGAGAGAAGACAGAAGTAGAATCTTCAAGTAAAGATTCTTTACTCTCTACACCGCCCCACATTAACGAACGCGACGTAACAGATTAATTAAAAGTATATCTAAGTGGAAGTATTTTTCTGAACCTCGCCAATGTGCAACAAACAATGGATAATGCAATTGAGACTTTGGCAATCGTAAACAACAATCTAGACCGGTGTCCATTGAGTTTTCAATTGGAAAAGATTAGCTATGACCAATCTATTCGATGTTTTTATCTAAGTAAGGAAGTATTGGTGAAGGAAGGCAAAGGAAAAGGGGGGAAAGGAGAAAGATAAAAAAAATATCAACTGACTCACACACAGACACAAACACACAAACATACACACAAACACACGCACACACACACGCACACACATATACAAACACACACACACACATACACCTGTATACATAGACACAAATTATCATTATCCTTATTACCACTGTCATTATCAACATTATTATTGTTATTATAATTCTTATCATTGCTATTATTGCTACTCTTTTTATGATAATTTTTCTCATCGGTATCATTATTGCAGTCATAATTATTATTACCATCATCGTTACCTTTATCATGATTATTCTTTATATCAGCATTATTATTATTGTTATTATCATCATCATTGTTAACGTCACCAGTATTATTGTTATGATTATTAACATCATGATCATTATTATCATCTTTATCGTTATCACCATTATCATTGTAATCCTTATCATTATTACTATTAACATTACTCTTATTATCATTATCAATACTATCATTGTCATTATCATCATCATCATTATTATTGTTATCATTATGATCATCATTATAGTTATAATCATTGTCAGTATTATCAGCATTATCATTTTTATTACTATCATTATTAATAATCATCTTCATTGTCATCATTATCATTTTCACTCTTATTATCATTATCATTCACACACACACACACACATACACACACACACACACACACACACACACACACACACACACACACACACAGATATGTAAATACATACATATATATATATATATATATATATATATATATATATATATATATATATATATATATATATATATGTATGTATATGCATATGCATATGTATATATATATATATATATATATATATATATATATATATATATATATATATATATATATATATATATATATATATATGTGTGTGTGTATATATATGTATATGTATATATATATGCATATATATATATATATATATATATATATATATATATATATATATATATATATATATATATATATATAAATAAACATATATATCTATTTTTATACTATAAACATGTATACATGTACATATATATACATATATATATATATATATATATATATATATACATATATATATATATATATATATATGTATATATATATATATATATATATATATATATATATAT
>BOPN01005599.1:25000-27500 GCA_017312705.2 Penaeus japonicus
TACTTTCTTTCTCTTTCTCTCTCTCTCTTTTACTCTCTTTTTCTCTCTCTTTCTCTCTCTCTCTCTTTCACTCTCTCTCCGTTCTTTAAACGAAGCATTATTGCATAAAAATATGAAATGTATAGTTGTTTTGCAATATTGCAGTCATCGTCTTTAAACTATGATTATGGGTATTTAGTGCAGTACTGTGTGTTGAAGTTGAAATGAAAACACATATGTGCCAGGTATAGAATTTGAAGGGATACATAATATTTTCAAATTAGTACAAAAAAAAGATTACCATAAATATAAGACCTTTTAATTAAGCATATATACACAAAGAGTAAGATCACATAAGATAAAAAAATGATAAGGAAAAATATAAAAAACCTACAAAGCAGGTTTCCTTTCGTTACGGTAGATGTCGTCGCCAGTAGTTGACGTCCCTCTTGCACGGATGAAGCTAGCTGTATGGTCGTCTGCTCTAGCATTTCATTCCACACTCTTGAGTATGATGATAGGAGCGACTGATGAAGATAGATCTCATTCCTATCGAATGGCACTTACAGTTGATAGGTTTGGTTACGTGCACATCTAGAAGCGTGTGAGATGTGGTGCGAGTTACCTCTGAACTTTGCACATCACACGCGACCCACCTACATCTCGCCGATGCTGAAAGGATTGCAGTGCTTCAGGTCTTCTACTTTGCTGATGCACGTGTCTCTCTGCTCGTTTCTGAACCATGTCGAGAAGATTTAAGGAGGTTGAGGGCATGTGATTTATATGAGGGGATATGAGGGGATATTCCAGTTTCCTCTTGGGTCGGGATGATTTTGGCACCGAGTTATATGCGTGTGTTGATTCCCCGAGATTGGGGACTTGTTAGCAAAACCTGCGTCTTGTTGGATGACCTGTCAGAGTTTGTTCCTTTTAAGTATTAAGTTGAGAGTCTCGTTGATGAGATTAAATGTTTCTCTGTGATTATTACATGTACGATCGTCAGCATATGTTCGTGTCTGGAGAGTCAGCTGGAAAATGTCATCAAAGTAGACATTCCAGAGTAATAGGCCCGAGACACTACCCTGTGACACGCACTCATCCTAAGGACGTGTTCAATGACTGCGACGTGTAGAGTCCTGAAGGAGACTTAAGTAACTGCCTTCTATACCAAGACTCTGTTGCTTAGCTATGATCCCTTTATACCATGCACGATCGAAAGTTCCGGCGATTTCTGACACTTCCCTCCAATGGATTTGTTCCACCAAGACCGTTATGGTTAACAGCATATCCGAGGCCAATCTATTCGACAGGACACAAAATTGCTTTGTGCTCGGCTAATGATGATCTTCGAAGAATTTAGCTAGATTGATCACTTTTTCTAGTATTTATCGAGCTACTGAGAGAGAGGTTATGGGTCTATAATTATCTGGATTTGAGCTCGACCCTTTTTTATTGACGTAATTACCATCGCTTGTTTCAAGAAGGTCAAGCCAAATTTTCGGAGAAGATGCTTCGCTGGGCTGATATGCACTATGACGAGCTCGCTCTTATTTCCATAACCGTGGCCACTTATTCTTATTTGTGTCGTTTCGGAGAAGAGCAAGTGGAGCTGAGAGCTGAGTCGCACATATTTTTAAGCGCTTGAGGGATAATATTGTCTGGTCCAGTAACCTTATAGATCATTTATCTTTTACCTGCTTAGATGTAAGAGGTGGAATAGATAGATTCAAATATGTCAGATTTAGCGGGATCTACAACACTCATTTTTTTCGCAAAAATATTTCGCTAGCAGTTCTGCCTTCTCTTTGCTCCGAATGGCTGACATGTCACCTGGTTTGGTGAGCGGTGGTATAGGGTTATTTTGTTTAAGTCTCCATCTCTCCCTGTCTGTCTCTCTTTCTCTCTCTCTCACACATATTCCCCTTCTCTCTCCCTCTCCCTCTCTCCTTCTCTCTCCCTCTCCCCTTCCCTCTCTCCTTCTCTCTCCCTCTCCCTCTCCCCTTCCCTCTCTCGTTCTCTCCCTCTCCCTCTCCCCTTCCCCTCTTCCACACTCCTCTCTCTCTCGCCCTCTCACTATTCCAAAATCTCTTTCCGGCCATCTGTCCATCTCCCTTTCACCAACTTTCTTGCTTTATTTCTATCCTCTTTTCGCCACCCCTTTTAATCATCCTCGCGTGAAATTTTCAATCTCGAAGAAGAAATTGGAGCATTCCTCCGTCTTTCGGACGTACCTTCGCCAAAAGCCTTTTTAAACGTCTTAAGGTCATTTTTCACTTCTAAGACTTTATCTACGGAATCGGACAACGAGGATCGCTATTTTTATTTTATTCTTTTTTTTCCCCTCTGTTCTGAAGGTCAAAGGGATGCCACGTTACCAACACGTGCGCTTCATGCCGATTGTCAACGAGTTTAGAACTTACTCTTGTTGCATATCTTGAAAGAAGTCGGCAGACGGTGAACTTCACTTGCAAGAAAAAGAGGAACCTTCGCAACCCAGTTTGTCTTTCTCACGACAGGATAG
>BOPN01005599.1:47500-55000 GCA_017312705.2 Penaeus japonicus
TCGATGATGGCTCTCACTCTAGATTTTGTTCCCTGGTAAACTTCAGGAAAAGCTATTGCCTCCCATCATCATCCTCATCATTGCCATCATCATCATTATCATCATCCCTGCAACCATCACAGTGCTCGCTCTCATCCCCAACTGCAATAATAACCTCCTGCCATAGCAACGTGTGTTTCGCCATCTCCGCAGACCATTGTTTACAAACAACTTCTGAAGAGAGGGACATGCAGTAACAGCGTCGGATGGTGCGTCATCAGTTTTGAGTTTTGTTGTGTCTTGTCTCATTCGGATGCCTTTGTTGTGCTTGGGGAGGGATGAGTGTGGTGCTTGGCCTCCCACGCTGGTTAGTGTAGCAATTGCAGCGAATGTTGGGGATGGACTCGCTCCTTTACTCTCGGCTGAAGACGGTCCTCGCGCTAACATGAAAAGTATACCTTTCTTGCAAATTGATGTGTAAATTGATAGGTCCGGCTACCATGCAGGGTTGTGGAGCAAGTGTGTCGTCCTTTGCTCTGACTTTGAGTGTCATTTCTTGGTTGTCAGGTTGACTCGTGTGGTAGCTATGGATGGCATGCATACTCGGATGACGAGATCCTAATAATGTTATTCATATGGTGTTCACACAGCACCCTTTATTTAGATAGTGTGACATCCCTGGTGGGACCCACACTACAGTAGCTAATGTGACAGCTCCTGGTTCACACGCTTCACAGTGTGATATTCCTGACTTCTATAACATACTTAGACACTGCGACCGATTATGTAGGTTAGATGAACAATGCAATTACGATAGATGACATGATCACTTTGTTTCGGAGGGGGTAATAACTGAGTTTAATAACGTGTGGCTAATTCAAGGTACAGTAGAAAACAAAGGCATTGTCAGAAATCTTATTATCTTAGTTATTCACCTATTTTTTTTTACCTTGTTTTGTTTTGTTCTTGCTCCGCCATCTACTGTACCCGACAATTTGTTTTTATTTGTTAATATATCTGTCGTTTATAGGAGTGCAAAGACATTATATGTGTTTAAATGTACGTCTGTGTCTATGTAAGCTTTCAATAAAAACATATGCATTAATAAAGCATGACAGAGGACCCTGAAATCCTAAAACTGCAGCAGAAATCGGGGATTCATAATACCAACCCAAAATATGAGTTTCTGGAATGTATCAAAATGCGAAACAGACGACAGAAAAAAATAGCTTAAGGTGAGTCAGTATATGAATTACTCTACATTCCAAAATAAATTTACTCTTATACAGATAGGTCAGCATGTCTGTCCATATAATAAAATACTTAGTTGGAAGGGCATACTCAAGGAATTTCTAGGCGAGCAATGCCCATGCAACAGGAATCAATCGGCCCTAAAAACAATCAATAGAATCAAGCAAAAAAGAAACAAAGGTAGAAATCATTCTATACAAATGTATACCCAAAATTTTCAGAAATATATTCCCCGAAAGCTCAAAAAGTACCCTCAAGGATGTGAACATCACCCCCCCCCCCTCAACCCCCAAGAATATTACAAAAAAAAGAAGAAAAAAATATTAACATGAAGTCGGTTTAAAGGGGATGCATGCTATTTTACCCAAGCCGTCTAACTCGTTAGGAACGGTTAAATATTCTGTTTATAAATGCATTCATGAATTTTCTCGCGCTTGGTAGAAGCCGCCAGATATTTATGTAATACTAGGCAATTTCGTAGCAACATTTTCAATATATTTTACCGTTTATTCGGATTGGATCAGTTTGTGAATAAGCGATATTATCCTATGAAGGATCCTGTTGAAATAAAATGTCAGAGAGAAGGAAAGAGAGAGAGAGGGGGGGGGGAGGAGAGAGAAAGAGAGAGAGAGAGAGAGAGAGAGAGAGAGAGAGAGAGAGAGAGAGAGAGAGAGAGAGAGAGAGAGAGAGAGAGAGAGAGAGAGAGAGAGAGAGAGAGAGAGAGAGAGAGAGAGAGAGAGAGAGAGAGAGAGAGAGAGAGAGAGAGAGAGAGAGGAGAGGGGAGAGAAAGAGAGAGTGAGTGAGAGAGAGAGAGAGAGAGAGAGAGAGAGTAAGAAAGAAGAATCCAGAAATGTTGCAAGGAACAATATTCCTAACATCCCCCTCTTTTTTTCCCCTCCTCCTCCAACCACAGCCTTCCTGGCATCATTCCAACTATATATTAATCCTCCGAATACATACCTCCATTCCCGCCCGCCTCCCCCGCCCACGAGAGAGGAACATCCAGCCTCCCCGGTGTCACGGAAAGGCTGGGACGAGGGAATGAGTTAGCGCGCACGTGGTGACGTCATTAGCCACTAGAGAATCAACCACGTGAAGATTTTTTTGTCGGTTTGTGATGAACGCAGTGATGAAGGACCGAAAAGTGAGGGCAAAGTGAGGGCAAAGTGAGGGCGTGAGGGCGACGAGAATGAGATTAAGGAAGGGTTGTAATAGAGTGGGGAGTCGCGCTCGTAATGGAGTGGGGAATCATGGGACTAGAAGCGTGAACAGCAGGGAAAAAGGGAGCGAAATACACGGAGAAAATGGACAAGGATAGAGAACTCATGACGCCAGGGTTATGCCGCTTACGTTACCATGACATCATGCCAAGTTTACAAAATCTTGGCCGAATGCGAAATCTGATATGTGCCCGCATGTGATACAGAATAAAAGTTAAAAGTGGCGACACTGGAGTGGAAAACGACACTTCAGTTGGTGCAATCATAGCAATATACGGATGCAAGACCATCAGTGAACCGTCTTGCATAACCAGGATGTGCAGCAAGGTGGTATCAACTTGCACGTTTAGGCACAGGCGTCGGCAATATGGCGGAGTGAGTCACCACATTCTGTATGCCGGACGCGTTTACAGTGTGAGCAGTCTTCAGCCACCGTAAAAAAAAGAAAGAAAATAAAAGAAAGAAAAAGAAAGAATAAAAAAAAGAGGGCTGTCCTATGGAATACCAATTTCTCCTCATCTTTTATACGCAAATATATATAAAGGAAGGAGAACAAGAACAAGAATTCATAAAATCCAACCATGTACGCAGAAAGTCCTTTTGTCATCAGCGAACAGGATGGCAACAATGAAGCTTGTCAATGATCTTTAACCCCAGATGGGACACACGTGTATGTTCAGCTATGCACTCAAGAACAAGAACACACACACACACACACACACACACACACACACACTGCTACTCTGCACCTCGCTCACTCGTCTCTTGAACAGGATTGCGTCGTTCTGAACAAGTTATCGACACCGCCATCACCTCGTTACCATGGCAACGTCGACTACAGTTATGAGTTATGAAAGTTATCTTTATTATCATATTGATTATAACGATATGACTACTGTTGGTGATCTAAGTGATAAAAAAAAATCTTTATTGTCACAATAATTATGCATGATAACATTAAAGATGATATTCATATTGATATTGCTAATGTTTATTGATATTGCTAATGCTTATCTAGCCAAAGATACACCTAATTGCATAAGTACAAAGCAAAATGGCTGATCCTTCTGAGATTTCATACTCTCTTGAGAAGGAACCTTGTATATGTACACATGTACACATAAATGAAATTAAACTTACATTCACCCACACGCAGGTTCGTGTTAAGGACTACTTGGTATCTAAAACTAAAGAGAAAATGTATGGCATAAATATATATACATATATGATCATATATACAGTAATGTATACACATATTCTTATACGTAAAGATATTTATTCATATGTATATACATACGCATATATATATATATATATATATATATATATATATATATATATATATATATATATATATATATATATGTGTGTGTGTGTGTGTGTGTGTGTGTGTGTGTGTGTGTGTGTGTGTGTGTGTATGTATGTACACACGAAATCACATTAGCCGACACATACACATATATACACATGCATACACATATACACAGATGCATATACATAGAAAGGCATAGATACAAATGCATACATATATTTGTATAACAAGAATTATGATAATGATAATAACAAAAATGGTAATAATGATAACAATAATGATAATTATTACAATAATTATAATTATCATAATGATGATAACAATGATAATGTTAATGATAATAAGGATAATCAGTAAGATAGGGATAATGATAATAATAACAATAATAAAAATAGTGATTATGATAGTGATGATTATAATAATAATACTAATGATAATGATGATAACAATGATTAAAAAATAATACCAACAGCAACATAAAAAACAACAACATAATGCTAACCATTATAGTAATAATATATTTTTTTCAATGTTGATAATGCTAATAATGATAACAAAACCACAAGTCGAAAAATAATCAGATATCATAAAAAATCAAAAATTACCTCGATAGCCTTTCGTAACTCCCAACGCAAGAAGATGCAATGCAAGCGTCGTGTTGCAGAAGTTCTCAAAGTTTGCGAAGCTAAAAACATGTCTCGCACTGATAGCATTAACCTCTAATGCCTTTTTTGCCGTGAAGGAAACCCCATGCTGATGCCCTTCATCATACCGTCCTGTGGCTGTTTGTGTGTTTGTTTGTTGTTTTTTATAATTTGTGTGTCTGTTTCTGTTTCTGTTTCTATCTGTCTGTATGTCTGTTTGTCAAGCACTTTCCCTGTCTCTTATCATAATTTCGTTATTTTCTCATTCTGTCGGCTTCTCTCTCGCTCTCTCTCTCTCTCTCTCTCTCACACACACACACACACACACACACACACACACACACACACACACACACACACACACACACACACACACACCCGTCTCCCCCCTCTCTCTCTCTCTCTCTCTCTCTCTCTCTCTCTCTCTCTCTCTCTCTCTCTCTCTCTCTCTCTCTCTCTCTCTCTCTCTCTCTCTCTCTCTCTCTCGCTCTCCCCCTCTCTATCTCTCAATTCCTACTCCACCTTCCCTTTTTTTTCGGTTTCTCTCTCCCTCTCTCTCTCCATTTCTCCTCCACCTTCCCTTTTTTGGTTTCTCTCTCCCTCTCGTTCTCCTATATACAAAGACCCCCGTTTCTGCGTCAGGTTAAAGGTCAGCCAATCCTCGGAATGGACTCTAGCTCCCCCCTCCCCCCCCCGCCCCCGTTTTGACATGATCTGGGATTCGTATTTGTTACGAAAACCTGTTGATTCACTTTCGATGTTATCTTCCTCGATTGATTGTTGCTATTCCTCCCATCACGTAACTCGAAAAGATGCACATGTATTTAGTCTTATTTGAATCATTATTACTATTTTTTTATTGATTAAGTATGTATTTATTTCTTTATTGTTTTCATTTATTTGATTTTTAGATCCACTTTTATTTTATTTTAGGCTCTGGCTCTGGTTTAGATTCTGGCTCTTCTTCACACTGAATATATCAAGGAAATCTTCTGACACACAATCCTTTGCTCTAAAAATGTGCTTTTCACAAACTTTTACTTTTCCGGGCGCTAGTCTTTATGTGCCTTCCCTATTGTTAAGCATGTCCTCCTAGATTCTCTCTCTCTCTCTCTTTCTTTCTCTCTCTCTCTCTCTCTCTCTCTCTCTCTCTCTCTCTCTCTCTCTCTCTCTCTCTCTCTCTCTCTCTCTCTCTCTCTCTCTCTCTTTCTCTCTCTCTCTCTTTCTTCCCCCCTCTCTCTATTTCTTTCTCTCTCTCTCTTTCTATCTCTCTCTCTTTCTTCCCCCGTCTCTCTATTTCTTTCTTTCTCTTTCTCGCTCTCTCTCTCTCTCTCTCTCTCTCTCTCTCTCTCTCTCTCTCTCTCTCTCTCTCTCTCTCTCTCTCTCTCTCTCTCTCTCTCTCTCTCTCTCTCTCTCTCTCTCTCTCTCTCTCTCTCTCTCTCTCTCTCTCTCTCTCTCTCTCTCTCTCTCTCTCTCTCTCTCTCTCTCTCTCTCTCTCTCTCTCTCTCTCTCTCTCTCTCTCTCTCTCTCTTTCTCTCTCTCTCTCGCTCTTTCATTCTCTCCCTCCCCTAGTATGTTACCCTTGTTTTCTTTGGAGATAAATCTCACTGGAAACCCACTTCAACCATTCCAAAACGGAATTCTTTCCTTTCCACACTTATGTCCATCCTTTATCGTCATTATTCTGAAGGCTCCGTAAAGTCGCCGGGTATTCTAAGTGATTCCAGACACGTCGTTTTATCATAGAAGGACTTGCTCATCTAGGTGTGAGAATTGTGTCCTATTTTATGGATTCTCGATAAGATCCTTTATGCATTTTGCCTTCCCAGAAGAATCCTTAGATATCGGTGTGTTATGTAATACAATTAGGGTGATATAATTGATGATATGAGATTCAAACGAAAGATGATGTTAAATGTTTATATTTAAGGGAACTACACTGATGTTTATTTGTTTGCAGGAGTTAGAATCATCGAGGTTGTGATCACTATAAGCGATATCATTTGTAGATTTTTTATTGTTATTTTTTTATGGTGTTGTTGCTGTTGTTGTTCATGACGATGTTGTTATCATCATTATAAGTATTGCTATCGTCATTGTTATTATCACTATTGTTGTTGTTGCTATTGTTACTGTTTATATTATCATCATTGTTTTTAATAGCATTATAATAATTAGTATCATCATCATAATTACTAACATCATTATCATCCTCATCATAATCATTAACATTATTATCGTTGTTATCATTATCCCCACAAAACTTATCAGATAAAGTTACATCATTTGAAAGATGTATTTTGAAGACAAGGAAATTCTTAACATAATCCGGATGTTCCAACGTCAGATGGGTCATGGCATGTCCGTGTGACATAGTGGAGATAAGGTCTCCCGTTCGAAACCCACATCTGCCTCAAAAAAATATATATATATATATATATATATATATATATATTTTTTTTTTTTTTTTTTTTTTTTTTTTTTTTTGATACTGAAACAATCTACTTCTGATTCTCTATTTTTTTACTAATATGGTGCTGAATATAAGTTATGTCGAAAGCGCACTTTTGAAATTATGATGGAAGAATATAGTGTCGCACCTCTGAATTTAAAATTATGGTGAAAAGATGCACAGGTAATCGTTTTCAAAAGAGTGTAGGAAATATATCAATCATATTCCATGAAAATCAACGTACCACAATACATTTAATACACTGTGAATTGCATCATATTCAAGTTGCAGCTGATTGCAGTGTCTGAATATATCAAGATTAATCTACATTTGCATTTCACTGTCAACATTCCTACATCACTATCAACATCCAAACTTCGCTGTAGTATTTCATATCATGAAGTACTCAGCTCATTTCTGATCACTTGCATTGCAATTGCGATGGGTGGCTTTCGACATATTGCACTCAAGCGGCGACGAACAATGAAGACACAATCAATACCCTCAAAGGACATTGCGAAAAAAGACTCTGGCGAAATAACTAATGGTATATAAAGAGAGAACTGATAAAGAAGACGCAACATCCAGGAAAAGGGAAGGCGAATTATTAAAGATTTTGAAAGATAACTTCTTCATATCATT
>BOPN01005599.1:77500-90000 GCA_017312705.2 Penaeus japonicus
GTTTTGCGAAAGTACAAAAGTAGCATGATTACAGTTATGGTGTGATAAGATCTGTAGAGTGTAGAGTGTCTTATACAAGCAGGGTAGATTTCTTATATTTCGGTTACCATATTCCTTGTCATATTCACAAGCATCTGATCTTCAGAGTAAGACACCATAATGTACAGATGATTGATAAAAGAATTGAAAAGAAAACATCACATTTTCGATACAGAATACACGTAGAGAGACACTGTAGGTACATAATGCATAATAAATAGATGAAAAAAGTTGCAGGGTGACATTTATGCTAAATTTCATCAGACTCAATCTATTGTTTGACCTTTTGCCGTAACTTGACATAAGCTCATGTAGCAAAGAAGTGACATTCATCAACATTTTTCCTTTCTTTCCCTGTTGTTTTACGAGTGAAATGGCAATGAAATACAGAGGATTGAAATGAAGTGAAATGCAAACTTCCCGACATTCTTGCTCTCTCTCGTTCTTTCTCTCTCTTTGTTTCTCTTTCTTTCTTTCTTTCTCTCTCTCTCTCTCTCTCTCTCTCTCTCTCTCTCTCTCTCTCTCTCTCTCTCTCTCTCTCTCTCTCTCTCTCTCTCTCTCCTCTCTCTCTCTCTCTCTCTCTCTCTCTCTCTCTCTCTCTCTCTCTCTCTCTCTCTCTCTCTCTCTCTCTCTACCTTCCATAGAAGAGGTGACCTACCAATGATGCAGTATATCATATGCATTACTACTTTTATAAAAGTGTATAATCAAAGCCATTTTATGTTTTACATATCAGTTCGACTTTTGACTTTATAAGAAATAGCTATATTTTTTGTTGTTGCATACATATGCACTTGATATATATCAGTCTATTTGCAACTTTTCAGTTGCAAATAGAGTTGTTATCGACATAATTGCAATTTCATCCGAAAGTTATTCTCTGAAGCGGAACTAAAATAAGCACTGAAGCCGGTTCGGAGTTGTGTTAGATTATGATCATATCAGAAAATATATATATATATATATATGTATATATATATATATATATATATATATATATATATATATATATATATATATGTTCGACCGTAGATGATCCCTTGAACCGTCTCTTAATAGCTGTAGATATGGGCATAGGTCAATGAAGCCGACCTTGCAGGACATTCGGCCAATCAGCGTCAAGCCACACCACGCCCTCGACCAATCAGCGTCAACCTACACCACACCCTCGATCAATCGACAAGGTCAACCTAATCCCTCGAAAATGACCTTATTATACCTTAATTAAATGACATCGTGCAATGAACCCACATCATACTTAGGATTTTCATTACAAGACGAGACGAGACTTCTCTACGAGAGGCCACTCCCACTCTTCAACTCCTATCTCGAGGACGGAGGAGGTCTCAGTACTCTCGTCCTCGAGATAACAGGTAGAACTTGGAGCCAGGGCGTGCTGACTTATTTTCCTTATTCTGTGTTTCATTATACACGTGTTTCCTTGGTGTTCTTTGATATATTTATGTATTTCATGTCTTTATGCTTTGCTTGTAGGTATATTTCGTGTCCTTATTTTAATTGTAGATTGTGTTATATATCATGATTTATGATATATTCATTTTGACGTGAGAGTGTTTCATGATCGCCAAACTTTATTACTTATGTTAAGTAGTTATCTTATTTAGTACATATACTTTCAATAAAGGACGTTACATAGATATACTACTTTGACTATATATATGTATGTATGTATATATATATATACATTTACTGTTAAGGTCCCGAATTCCTACCTAGACCTCATAACAATACTAAGATTCTGTGATCATATCGAGTCATTGGACACAGTGCTGCCCCCTTCCGTCCTCCGCCATAACCCCATAAACCCAGCCTCCCATTCTCTCAACCCACACAGCCCATCCTCACGAACTCTTGAGACCCCAGGACCCCCCAGCTCTCACCGCGCTGCGCTTTCCACCTCAAGGGACATTCGACACAGGGCTCAGTTGTCCACGTGGTCTCTCTCTGCCAACAGGAGCCTGAACTGCAACTACTGTGCACCGTGCAAGTCTGATTGCTAGGTTTCTGTATGCGTTTTTCGCAAGTAGGCAAATGTCGTAAGGAGTTTTATTGGTTGTCCGGTTCTTTGTGGTGTTTTGAATAAGAAAATGGATGTGTTGTATGTTATATTTTCTTCCTTCGCCTTTTTCTTTCTTTCTTTCTTTTCTTTGAGATCGAGGATACTTTAAAAATCACCAGATTCCAGCAAAAAGCGGCGGAAATAAGTTCCGAATTTCGTTGGAAAAAAACGATAATTCGTTTTGGTTCATGTGTGTCTGTAATTACGCGCTCGGCAGATGATATATCGTGAGGCTGACAATGATGGAATTCTGTGTTTCCGATATTCGTGCCGCTAACTGATTCACGAGAGTCACGGAAATACTGAGAAACTATCATGTGGTACGCGGCCGGTTGAAAAGAGAAAGAAAAAAACAAACAAACGCGTTGAAAGGAACTGAAACGTGAGTCGACAAACTGAAAAGTTTGTCGGAATTAGAGAGGATTTCATTCGATTAAACCAATGAAAACGGATTTTCGGTGAAAAGTGATGGATTAAGAAATCATATCACTCTGACAGACGAGTCCTGGAATAACTTTTTATGATGGAAGTTATGCATCCCAAGATTATACATTATACAACGCTACAGCTTTTCGTATTACAGATACAACCGCGCTGATTTTAGAGCAAATTTCAGCTGTTTGGGTTCCTCGTCCGGCGTCCTCATATGGAGGACTCGTAATTTGCAAGCGAAATTAACCGTAAGAGGAGAAAAGAAATTCCACTGAATATGCAA
Organism: Penaeus japonicus; assembly: GCA_017312705.2. Taxonomy (NCBI): domain Eukaryota; kingdom Metazoa; phylum Arthropoda; class Malacostraca; order Decapoda; family Penaeidae; genus Penaeus; species Penaeus japonicus. Next base: position 80,335 of record BOPN01005599.1, read on the forward strand.
ATATTCTTTCTGAAACGGAGGCTCGGGTCAAGGCTGAAGATAACAGAGTATAATGGACAGGAAGAGAAAGAAAGAGAAAAAAGGTTATTCAATTTAGGAAATGTCTTTTCTATTGTCCGAATATCTTTCCTCTAACGCATCTTTCTCAGCCGTTTCTCATCTCCTCACAGCCTGTTCTCGGCAATGTTCATCTACAGAAATATTCTGCTTGAGAGTGCAATGTCGGGAGAGGCTTCTCTTTCAGCCGCATGCAACAATGCCAGGCTGAAAAATCCCTTCTATTACGAAAGTGCCATCACACCTGGGGGACGTCACACCAAGGGCATCTTCGGAGATAACCTTCTGCCGACTGCCTCCGCTTCCTACGCCTCTTGCTCCATTTTTTTCTATTATTTCTTCTTTCCTCTTCTTTTTCCTCCTTTTCCTTCCTCTTCTTCTTTTCTTCTTTCTCCTCTTCTTCCTAATTCTGTTTCTAATCTTCTTATTTCTATCATTCTTTTTTATATGTACCATCCGTCTCCATTTTTCTCAGTCTGTTTGACTCTCTCTCTCTCTCTCTCTCTCTCTCTCTCTCTCTCTCTCTCTCTCTCTCTCTAAGTCTCTTTCTCCCTACCGTTCTTACCCCCTCCCCAGCTTTTATTATCACCAATTCTGACGGGGAGGGGGTAGGTAGAAGGAGGTGGAGTGGTAGTGGAGGGGATGGGGGGGGGGGGGTGACGCGGGTGATCTCAGCGAGCGGTATTGTCATGCTTGGCACTTTCAGAACTCCCTCGGCTGGAAGCTCTCATTTAGCGCTCCTCCCTCCTGCTCTCTCCGGGGGGCGGTGGGCGGTTATGGCACAAAATGTCGGCCGCGTCTTGATGGGCGTAAATCCATGCGGGAGGTAATGGATAGGGGAGGTGTAAGTATGTTGCAGAGAGAAAGGTTGTACTTCCGCACAAATACACACACACTCACACATACGTGTGTAGATGTATATATATGATGATGATGATGATGATGATGATGATGATGATGATGATGATGATGATGATGATGATGATGATGATGATGATGATGATAATGATAATGATAATAATAATAATAATGATAATAATGATAAAAATAGTAATGATAATAATAATAATAATAATAAAATAATAATAATAATGATAATACTAATGATAACAATAATAATAAGGATAGTACCAATAATGACAATAATAATAATAATGATGATAATGATAATAATAATAATAACAACAACAATAAAGATACCAGAAACAAAGAAGGAAAGCCAAACGCTCTGGAACACATCCGCCCGTCATTCCTTTCACCCGAGCTTTATTCCCCTCGAAATATTCCCAACAGAAGTCTTATCATTTAGCATCCGGAGAGGCGGAGGCCTTTGGTACTCTCTCCACCTGCTGCCTTCCTTCCACATTTGCCAAGCAGTTCAAGTGAGAGAGAGACAAGGCAGGAATTTAGATGGCGGAAGGGAGAGGGGATTTTGGAGTCTCTTTCTTGGGAATCTTGAGATTTGGTTTGTTCTGATTAGAAGTGATTGTTTTGTATCTTGATGTTGAGGAAATGATGAGAGCTGAAGGGAAATTCACGTGAGAGGCTTATTGAAAGGTAAGATGGCTGTGTCTGAGTTCTTGTGTATTTTGTTTATTATCTGATATCGTTGTTTTGTCTTTTATTCATCTTTATTCCCTACGGAAACTATAATTTTTTGGCCAATTTTCCAGATTATTCCTTCACTTGGGATCTTTTTGATCTTACTAGGATTAATCTATTTCTTTATTAATCCATGTTGACTTTCCAGACTGAGATTAACTTGAATATTTTCCTTCTCTGTCGAGCATATTGTGATTGCAAAACGTTTGTTTACATTTTAGATCTTGTTAAATGTCAAACTGGTTAAAGATACGTGTGCCATTTGAAACATTTTATTTTATGAAAGCCGGTAAATGTAGCCGTCAGATTCAATCGTCGTGGCGAATTGATTTTTAAAATGTTGAAGGGAACAGCTCTTCCTTTGTCAAGTTCATTTCTGTTCATGTCTTTTCTGCTAACAGATTTGAAGTTGATATATGCATGATCTTACTTGTCATTTCTTTACCCAAATCCATAATTCCTTACTGATGAATCCTTTAAATTTCTAACTACTTTTGCAATTCTGACTAGCTCTTAACTCATGTCAGTCTTATGTAATGAAAATGACTAACACTCCCAATCAGTTAGAACACGTACCTGTATTTTTTCTGTACATTTTATTTGAGTTAAAAGAATATTTGCATTTAAACTACGGCTTAATACTTTTAATTTACAGTGATCTTAATATCATGTTATTATCTCAACTTAGTTTACTCGATATAAACTCCAAATATTATATTTACCCAAAGACTATCTTCGTAAGTAGCATGTCTAACCGTATAACCTTATCATGTATTTGGTCTCTCCAGAACTACTAGAAGCTAAGGCCCTTTGCATAATTGTGGAATTCATAGTCGAACTTGAGCTGGTCCTGTTTCGTTTTAACATTCTACAACAAAGGTCGGTATACGTACATAGAAATGCCTAATTTAATATGTAAATAGGTTGTATTAAAGTCACGTGCATCGCACCCGGAGCGTGTAAATGTCTGTTGGTTTTCTCGTTATACAAGTTAGTCACACTTTATACATAGTCGTTGACGTACTACAGATTTCTAGAATATATTTTTCTGGAAAATTAAATTGTATATTATTTAAGAGAACTTTTTCAAAATGAAAATGAGTTCATTTACATAAAAAAACGGTACTAAGGAAAATTAATTTTTCACATACATCAGAATTACATGTAGTTCTTATGGAGATATAACACTGAATCGTGCCAGCTAAATCTACTTTGTAAAGCTATCAATTCTCAGTCATATCATTTCTACATTTGTCCCAGTGAATTATCTTAATGGTGACCACCCCCCTCTCTCTCTTTCACTCTCTCTCTCTTACTCTCTCTCTCTCTCTCTCTCTCTCTCTCTCTCTCTCTTCCTTTCTCTGTGTATTCGCAAATGAGTTATGGGTGTATGAATACGTGCACAGGAGTAAATTGTATGTGTATATATGCACACACACACACACACACACACACACACACACACACACACACACACACACACACACACACACACACACACACACACACACACACACACACACACACATACACACACACAAGTCCATTAGAAACAATATGTCTATAGTTAGCGAGGATTTGGCCGTCTTCCACATACCTTCCACATACCTTCCACATACACGCACCCTGTACACAGACACTGAGTGATAGGTTATGTGGTAAGTAACAGGTTGCCACTACCATTGTTCTCGTTACGTAAAAGCTCCCTATCCACCTGTAGCCCCCCTGTTCCACCTGGTGATGATTGGATACCAAACGTGCTATGGAATCCAATCCAAGAAGCTTAAAAAAAAAAAAAAAAAAAAAAAAAAAGCTAAAAAAAAAAGAAAAAAAAACTGTGGATGAGGTTATGTGAAATCTTTCCGAAGGAGTCTCCGCCCAACACGATTCGGCATTCAAGTCCCGGATCTTACCAGAGCCGTATATTTCTGGCGCTGAATATCAATCAAAGTGGTGCCAGCGCAAGGCGAGGGGGCGGCGCAGCGACGCATGGCGCTGAGAGATGGGCGTGTGATCTGCAAACCATATGTAATATTGGGGCGAGAGAGTTCGCTGTGTGTGTGTGTTTGTGTTTGTGTGTGTGTGTGTGTGTGTGTGTGTGTGTGTGTGTGTGTGTGTGTGTGTGTGTGTGTATGTGTGTTTGTGTGTGTGTGTGTGTGTGTGTGTGTGTGTGTGTGTGTGTGTGTGTGTGTGTGTGTGTGTGTGTGTGTGTGTGTGTGTGTGTGTGTGTGTGTGTGTGTGTGTTTGTGTGTTTGTGTGTGTGTGTGTGTGTGTTTGTGTTTGTGTGTGTGTGTGTGTGTGTGTGTGTGTGTGTGTGTGTGTGTCTGTGTCTGTGTGTGTGTGTGTGAAATTTTACACAAACCCTTTATGTTGAAGTTCCTGTTATTTAATGAGTCAGTGATAGTTGGAAATTATGACATATCTTGTAACAGCGTGTTACGTAAGTGTGATTACTATGATTACCACACTGGTAAATAATTCAAATTATATAACTTTTAACAAAACTACACAGGTTTGAAACCCAAGAAAAAATACATTCGGTTAATATTAATGATGATAACATTAACAGGTAATTAAATGATAATAGTGATGATCGTGTGACGTAATACCGGTTGTGTAAATGATAATAACAATAATAACAGTAATAATATTAATATTCATATCAAAAGAAACAACAAAATGATAGCAATACGTAATCACGATAACAGCAACAACAACAACAGCAAAATCCTGATCATAAGAACAACGAAATAATAACAGTAGTTATATACCCAGCAATAATAATAATAATAAAAAAAAAGTTTCAAAGTATGACCAGTACTTGAAACTCTCATAAGATTTGATTTTTTTTCTCCCTTACGAGAGAGACAAAAAAAAAAAAAAAAAAAAAAAAAAAAAAAAAAAAAAACAACCGACACCGGAATAAAGTAATGTTATTCTTCTCAATAACTCCGAATTATAACAGCGTCTGGCACCATCAACCACAAGAACCTTAGAACCCGCCGAAGTTACCGAAGTTCTGAAATCCGAAATTCGTAACCGATTCAGCTCACAAGTCGGAAAAAAAAAAATGTTACAGCGCCTCCACGTAGAATGTGGAGGAAGTTTAATCCGATAAATGAATGTCTTAGTGGCGGAGCGAGCGAGTGAGCGAGTGAGCGGAGGATAATGAGCTTTTTTTGGTGGTTATTTTTTCGTTTTTTTTTTTTCGTTTTTTTTTTTTTTTTGGGGGGGGGGTTGTTATTTGTGTTCTCTTTCATTGTGATCATTATTGTTATTATTATTATGATTATTATTATCATTATCTTTAGTATTATTGTTATTATCATCATTATTATCATCATTATCATTATTATCATTATTATTATTTTCATAATAATAATAATCATTATTATTATTATTATCATTATCATTATTATTATTGTTGTTGTCACTGTTACTTTATCATTATCATCATTATCATCGTCATTATCATTATTATTGTTGCTGTTATCATCATTAATATTGTTATCATTATCATTACCATTACCACTGCCATTACCATAAATTGTCACTAGTACCACTAATAATAACTATAGTAATAGCAATATCTTCATCATCATTATGAATACTATTATATTACCATCATTATCATTATCATTATTATCAGTACCATCATTATAATTATCATCGTCATATTCATGATTATTAGAAGCTGCAGTGGAAGTATTTGTACTTTTCTTAGCATTGATAATTAATTAAGAAGAATGCTTTTTGAATAATGATATATAGAATAGTATTTTAATAGCCTATTACAAAAATAGATTTATCTAATGCCTTTTTTTATCAATTGGTTTTAGTGATTTGTCCGATAAAATATCAAAGATTTTGAAAATAGAGATGTATTAAAGGTTAAAGATTTAAGACACATATGTATTAGAGGTTCAAAGTAATAAATCTGGAAGATGCTACTAATGTACAAAGAAAAAGGAAAAACAAAACAAAACAGAGAGAGGAAAAAAAGGTATGAATCCTATGACATAACTACTTAACAGACATTAATTCCTTATATATTCCACGAAGGGGCAAAAAAAGAAAAGAAAAGAAAATAAAGAGAGAAAAAAAAATGAATCCTATGATATAGATACTTAACAGACATACATTCCTTATATATTCCACGAAGGAGAAAAAAGGAGAAGAAAAGTGATGTTGGAACGAAATGACTCCCCCCTCTCCCCCCCCTCTCTCCCCACTCCTCAAAAAACCAAACTCAAAAATCTCAACGATCCTCTATTTCGCCTGACTGGAAATTACAACAAAAATTCCACGTTACTAATTACTACGAATTGAATAAAGCGTCGAAACATTACGAAACATTACATTGCACGAAAATGCAATACGTTCACTTTCCGGCTAATGCGAAATTTCTTGGAATCGTGAAAACATATGTTGTTTTCGGATATATCTATGGATTTATTTATACCGTGTGAATAAATAGTTTGTCTTACATGTATATAAATATAAAGGCAATCACACACACATGTTTGTTCAATTACTTACCGTGTTTTGAGTGTGTTTGTATTCGTATGTGTATTTGTATTTGTGTGTGTGTCTGTTTATATTTGTGTGTGCGTGTATCTGTGTGTATGGGTGTGTTTATATGTGTGTGTGTGTGTTTATATTTGTGTGTGCGTGAATCCGTGTGTATGGGAATGTTTGTGTTTGTTTGTGTTTGTGTATTTATATGTATATGTGTAATAAACTCGGAAGTCTTCCCAAACCTCTCCTTCTCTCCCCCTGAGCGTCGACAGACCCGCGGCCTTTGATGAATAACCCGGCATGCGGCAGCAACATATTGAAAAACGACGGCATCCGCGAGCAAAATGCCTGCACCGAATGTGTCCATATGAATGAATGATCATCAGCCATGAATTACCGCGATTTTGATTCACCGGGACTTAATTCCGTAAATAAATGATTGGATTCTGTTTTGCCGCGTCGAGGATTAGGTGAAAAGGTTTCGAAAAACAGATGCTTAAAACGAATCTTCGAATCCAATGAGATTTCGGTAAGCTGCGGCGGAAGGGATCGCGCCTCTCGGTGTTTTGCATATTGATTTGCACGATTGTTGATGGATATCAGCCACGTTTTTCATAAAAAAGAGAGAGGGAAAAAAATGGTGGAGAGAGAGAGAGAACGAGAGAAAGAGATTGAGATAGAGAAAAGAGAGAGAGAGAGGCGAAAAGAAAGAAAGAAAGAGAGAGACAGAAAGAAAGAAAAACATATATAGAGAAAGGTAAAGATAAACAAAGAAAATCCAACCCCATCGAGCACAAAAAAATAAATAAATAAAAAATAAAATAAATAAAAATCTCGTCAATCTCAAAGGCCAATGCTGGTCAAAAGTAGTTAGTTCCCTGACTGGACCGGATGCAACCCATGGACTAATCCCCTTAACGACTGATTGAGATAAGTCGGACCAAATTTCCTCTACGAGCGAATTCCTCGGCGCCGTATTTACAATGGATCATTAGGAGCGAATGAGTGATTTTTCGTGTCATGCTATCGTGGTGAAGGGCTTCGCGTCTTCGCTGGCTCTTAAGAGCAAGGAACTCCTGACGTCTGTGTGTGTTTTTGTGTGGGAGGGAAGGAGGAAGGGAGGGAGGAAGGGAGGGAGTGTGGGTGGGAGGGAAGGAGGAAGGGAGGGAGGGAGGGAAGGAGGGAGTGTGGGTGGGAGGGAAGGAGGGAGGGAGGAAGGGGGGAAGGGAGGGAGGGAGGGAAGGAGGGACAGAGGAAGGGAGGAAGGGAGGGAGGGACAGAGGAAGGGAGGAAGGGAGGGAGGAAAGGAGGAAAGGAGGGAAGGAGGGAGGGATGGAGAGGGAGAGAGAGAAGAGAAGGAGGGGAGAAGAGCAAGAGATAGAGATATGTAGATGAATAGATAGAGAGGGAGAGAGAAGAAAGAGAGAGAGAGAGAGAGAGGCTAAAAGGCAAAGGGAGAAGAGAGAGTTCGTGAGTAATTGTATTTGTCCGACCGTTATGCGGGCAGTTGTGTCATAGTGTAAACTCAGTATTCTTACCTTTCTATTTTGTCTGACGCGGGATTATACTAAAGGGTTTTGCTATGCATGCGTTGCTTTGCATATATATATATATATATATATATATATATATATATATATATATATATATATGTGTGTGTGTGTGTGTGTGTGTGTGTGTGTGTGTGTGTGTGTGTGTGTGTGTGTGTGTGTGTGTGTGTGTGTGTGTGTTTGTGTGTGTGACTTCCAGAGATCGAGTGGATATTTCATGAACTTAGCCATTCATGAGTAATAGGCGGAACGCTGAATAAATGGGCAGGCTGATCCTAGACTCATTATAACAATAATATTGATAATGATAGGTATGGTGATAACAATGATAATGATGATGATAGCAATTATAATGATTGGTATGATCGGATGATAGTACTAAAAACAATGTTAAAAACGATGATAATAATGACAATATTGATATCAATGATTTTAAGACTGACCATGATAATAACAAGAGCAATGATAATTTTGATAATAATATCATGATATTTGTAGTGATAATCATGATTATAAAGTAAATTGACGAATAGCAGTAGTGATAAGAACAATGATAATAAACATGCTTGAATTAATTATAACATTCGCAATCGTAATAATAAAATTAACGACAATAACAACCACAATAACAACAATTGTGTTAACGATAAAGATAATCATAATGATAATAATAATAATCATGATAATAATAATAAACATGATAATGGTGATAATAATGATAATGATAATGATGATAATAATAATCATGATTATGGTAATAATAATAATTATGATAAGGGTGATAATAATGATAATGGTGATAATAATGATAATGGTAATGATGATGATAATAATCATTATAATGGTAATAATGATACTAAGAATATCAATGATCATAATAATAATATTGTTAATAATATCAGTAATAATTATGATGATAATACCAATAATTATTTTAATAGCAATAACAACAATGATAATAGAAATACAAATAATTTCAATAACAATAATGATAATGAAAATGATGATAACAGTAATCTCAACAATAATAATGATAAGAGTAATAATGACAATAACAACAGTGATAATGATGATAATAATAGTAACACTAATAATAACAACAATCATAATAAAATAAGATTTAAAAAAACGTGAAATGGCCACATGTAGTAACAGAGGCAAGTGTCAGAGGGAAGGTAAAGAGTGTGTTATCACAGCATTAAGCTTAAGTGGGAGAGATAAAACGAGTAATATTTAATAAGTGACTAGAATTCTTGTTTTAGGCTTGTTGTGTGTTTTTGGTTTAAAGAGAAGGGGTGTTTTTTTTTGTTTGTTTGTTTGTTTGTTTTGTTTTGTGTGTTTGATTTTGGTTGGTTGGTTTTGTGCGTTTGTTTGTGTGTGTTTGTGTGTGTGTTTGTGTTTGTTTGTGTGTGTTTGTGTGTGTTTGTGTTTGTTTGTGTGTGTTTGTGTGTATGTAGGTATGTGTGTGTGTGTGTGTTTGTCATTTGTCTCTTTTTTTGTCACTATACTTGTTTTTTGCTTTTGTTATTGTTCTACATGTTCCTCTATCTCTCACTCACTCTCTCGCTCTCTTACTCTTTTACTACCTCCCCCTCTCTCTCTCTTTCCCTTTCTCTCTCTCTCTCTCTATCTATCTATCTATCTAATCTATCTATCTTTCTGTCTCCCGTACTCTCTCTCTCTCTCTCTCTCTCTCTCTCTCTCTCTCTCTCTCTCTCTCTCTCTCTCTCTCTCTCTTTCTCCTTTTTTTTTCTCCCTCTCTCCCATTCCTTACTCTTCCTATCTTCTTTTTCCCTCCCTTATCTCCCTCTCTCTTCTCCGTTTTTTCGTTTCTAATTCGTATTTTCGTTCGCATTCTCCACTTCTTCATTTTCCTTCGTTTTCCTCTCTCTCTTAACTTTACATCCCTCCCTCCCTCCTCCGTTTCCCTCCTTCTCTC
>BOPN01005600.1:0-5000 GCA_017312705.2 Penaeus japonicus
ATATGTATATATATATATATATATATATTTATATATATATGTATATAAACATGCACACACTGTATACCTCTATATAATATATGTATATGCATATGTATGTCTATCTATCTATCTTCACACACATGTGTATTAGTAAATGGAACTGCATGACCCATATCATTACTAGATAATGCACAAGGTAACCAATATGTAATTCTTGATAAATAAAGTGTAAGGTAAAAAAAAAAGAAAAAAAAAAAAAGAAAAGATAGATAATTAAGTATAGTAGGTTTTATGTATAAGGACAATAATGATAATGGTAATGATTGTAACAATAATGGCATTGTTTATGATGAAAGTAATGATAATAACGATGATAATAACAATGATAATGATAACAATGATATTGATGGTAATAATAATGTTGATGTTAATGTTAATGATGATGGTAATAAGGGTGATAATGATAATGATAATGGTAATAATGACAATGATATTAACGGTAATAATATTAGTAATACTAATGATAAAGATTTCAACAATAATATTAGTGATAGCTTAAACAACATTGATAATAATCAAATTCAAATACTTTATTCCATAGACAAGAATAATAATTTTATTTTATGATAAATGGAAATTGTTATAATTCATAAAGAAAAGAAATACATTTGCTTCATGTTTCATCGTATATTTGCAACTGACAGTTTAAGAAATTTAGTTTTGAAATTATTATTGAAGTATGTGACAGAGAATATACCTGTCTTGTTTGACACCTGATGCGTCCCCTTCAGCTTGCAGGGGCGATAGCCATTATGGATGATTCCACGAAGAGAAACATATATTATAATTGCATTTGAATTGGACGTTTAAACATTTTAATTTGTGAATGTGTGAGGTGATGTTGTCGAACTTACTTTAATTACGTAATACAACTATCACAGCAAGATTTTGTAATCTTTGTGCTTTCTGAATCTGGATTTTGTTAGTTGAGCACCAAACATTTGAACAATATTAATGACGCGTAGAGCTAGTGTTTGCACAACCGCGATTCATGCTTCAGCAGTGGTTTGATTTCTTTATGTCATTGATATATATAACTGCTTTCCTATATATGTTGTTAACGTGAATTTCAAGTGTCATATATCTACTTAAGTGTACTTTTTTTTTATCCTAGAAAAGGGCTCGGGTTGATAAAACAGCCTTCGAATTCTGTGGTTGCGTTTATGGGAATTCTAGCTACGTTTTGCAGACTACCTATGAAAATACATTGTGTTTTAGGTGGGATTATCTTAAGGCCATTGATGTTAAAATATCTATCTGCATTTATAAGAGTAAGTGCAATGTTTCTTATCAATGCGTTTACACCATTTCCTGAGTCCCTATGAAGTAACTGTGATTCCTAGGCGTATTGCACCAGAAGGCAGTTATAGGCTATGGTTAATAGATCATTCACTAAGATTGTGAATTGGATCGGGCCTAATATATAACCTTCTGGAACACCAAAATATATTGTTTGTTTTGATGATACACTCTCATCAATTCTGACCGATTGGGTTCTAGTACCTGGATAACTGCCAAACCAATAGGTATCAATAGGTATGATTTTATGGTTGACACTATAAAAAAAACTTTGGAAAGTCGGGGTGTGATTATTGTCTATGCTGTTGTAAATTTCATCAGTAATATATAGATCAGCTGTTTCTAAAGCCAGTAATAATACCAGTAATAATAATCATAATACAATAATAGTAATGCCAATGATAATGACAATAATAATGATGATGATAAAGATGATGATAGTAATAATAATATAAATGATGATAATAAGAATAATGATGATGATAAAGATGATGATAGTAATAATAATATAAATGATGATAATAATAATAATGATGATGATAAAGATGATGATAAAGATGATGATAGTTATAATAATATAAATGATGATAATGACAATAATAATGATGATGATAAAGATGATGATAGTAATAATAATATAAATGATGATAATGACAATAATAATGACAAGAATCAAAGTAAGATAACAATGATAACGACAGCTCAAATATGATAATAGTAAAGGTACCACCAATGGTAATATTTACAAAAAGCATGACAATACTGATAATGATAGCGATAATACTGATTATTATGATAGCACGATAGCGACATTAAAGGAAATGTTATCCCGGTTAGAACACCGATAGTAATAGTTATTCTATAGTGTGTGATAATAGCAACGACTATGATCATGAAAATGATAATGACACCGCTTTTATCACTACTGATTGGCACTGTAAATAAAGGAAATGATGATCATGATAATAGGGTAATAATAATAATGATTATGTTTATGATTGTGATGTAATTGTTGATAAGATTCATTTCAACGATAATATTAACATTATGGATATTGATGATAATTGCAACAGCAATTGTAAAATCATGCAATAGTGATATGTTAATAAATGATAATACTAGCCGCCGAAGAGATGAAATATCGTACGTCAATAGCATTTATAATGTTATTTATAATAAACTGCATACATTGTCTATTTCTCGAGATGATTAAAATGCAAACACAGATACTTAAACACACATAGAGAAACACTGCAATATGTTTGAAACACACACATACAAACAGAAACACACAGATTTTTAAAATGTGTTAGCTCGGGATTTGAAAATTGCCTAAGTAAGTCATACAATGTTCGGTTCACCAGATAATCGAAATGCAAGCAAGCACACACACACACACGCGCGCGCGCGCGCGGGCGAGGGCGCACAGCAATCACCTCGGACGAAACACACACACAATACACGTAGTTAGATCCATTTCCCCCACAGTACGTCCGTCACCTCCATTTCCCTCTTAGCCTCCCTCGCTGGCAGAGCTCACAATTCTTCTTAACATTATCCTTTTGTTTTCTCAATGACCGCTCGTCCAATCAAATTCATACTCAAAACTGCACCTCGTTGGGTTCTGAGCTATACACGTACAATCTTTTATCTTCATATATTTTTTTCAGTTCTCGAGATGACCAGAATGCAAATGCACACATAATCATACACGACTTAGCCGATTTATGAAAATGACTATGATAAGGATAGTAATGATAATAATAACAATAATTGTAATGATAGGATAAGGATGATAAGGATGATAGTGAAACTACTAACTATTTTGAAAGTGATTAAATAAAAAATACTAATACAGTAGTGATGATATTAATAACAACAACAATAATAACACTGGTAGCAGGGTTGATTTTGTAGATACAACAATGATACAACTACTGCTACTACTACTACTACTACTACTACTGCTACTACTACTGCTACCGATAAGATTAATAACAATATTGATGATAAAGAAATGAAAAAAAATTATGATATTGATCATGAATATCATAAAGTAAATTATATTAACAATGTTAATGATAGCAGTAACAATTGTGATAATGATAATGAATGAAATTGATAATGATATTGATAATGATAGTGATATGGTAAGGACAATGTAGATAATTATGATAATGATAATGGAAATAACCATAATAATAATGATGATGATAATGATAATGATGATAATAATGATAATAACAACAATCACAATGTTAATAAGGCTGATAGTAATAATGATAATAATATGATAATAATAATAATCCTAATGCTAATGATAATAATAATAATCCTAATGCTAATGATAATAATCACGATAATAGGAATAATACTAATAATAATGAATAATGATGATACTGATAGAAATAATCATAATAGTAAGATTAATGATGATGATTGTGATTCAAATGATAATGATATAGATAATGATGCTAATGATTATGCTAGTAATGGTAATGATGATGGTGATAATAACAGTAATGATGACAATAATGATAATAGTAATGGTAGTAACCAGGATGGTGATGATAATGATAATAATAATGATAATGATAATGACAATGATAGTAAAGATAATAGCGATAATAATGATAATGATTACAATAGTAATAATGATAATGATAGTAACAACACCAGCTATCGATAACGATAATGATACTAAAAATGATAATAATAATTATGATAATAATGATACTTCTACAACTGCGTTTATTACTATTTCTATCATTTGTACAAATAATGGTGATGACGGTAATAGCTAAAGAAAATAAGAAGAAATAATAATGATAATTATGATAGCAATAGTGATGATATGAATGATAATGATAAAAATAATTACAACATCCTAGACTTTCATATCCACGTTAAAGTTAAAGGAAAAAATATCCCTTACAAATAGTAAGACTAGAAATGCGTTACTACATGATTACATGCGAACATAAGATCATTAACTGAAAAGGGGAAATAAACGCTTAATAATATTGTTTCCTCTTATCATCATTATGATTATTCTGGGATGCTAATTGTTCAATATTTTCATTATTCGTTTTTGTCACTACAGGTACATATATAGGGACGTAAAGATGCACAAACAGAAACAAACACACACACACACACACACACACACACACACACACACACAAATCTACTGCGTTGATGATAATTCGTCCGGTGCAATAACAATATCTTAATACATATATGACTCCTAACACGTCCTCCCGGACAGAATACATGAGAGGCAGAGATGAGACTATAAAACAGCCTTTTCTTTCTGGTTTTAGTAATGGTCTGAATAATATCATTGTCTCAGACTCAAGGAAATTTGTATATACTCAAGAAAAGCATCACGATCCCAGCCTCCGCGTGTCTAGCTCTGAATTCCCCGATGAAAAGCGCTAATTCGCGACGGTGTTTTGTCTTAGAAACACAATCTATACGCGCCGCGTCCAGAATACAGTGGAGGTGTATTGGCACCGAGGGAGAGGACGGAGAGAGAAAAAAGAAAAGGAAAAAGAGAGAAAAACAAGAGAGAATAGGAAAGAAAGATATTGGAGGTGGAGCTACAGGTGGAGTGGGTGGGATTCAGGGTAAGGTGGGTGTGTTGGAGTGGGTGGTGG
>BOPN01005600.1:12500-20000 GCA_017312705.2 Penaeus japonicus
GTGCTTGAGGAGGACAGGAAGGCGGCAGGGATGCTTGAGGAGGACAAGAAGGCGGCAGGGATGCTTGAGGAGGACAGGAAGGCGGCAGGGATGCTTGAGGAGGACAAGAAGGCGGCAGGGATGCTTGAGGAGGACAGGAAGGCGGCAGGGGTGCGTGAGGAGGAGAGAAAGGCGGCAGGGTTGCTTGAGGGGGACAGGAAGGCGGCAGGGATGCTTGTGAGGACGGGAAGGCGGCAGGGATGTATTGAGGAGGACAAGAAGCGTTATGACGCCTGATGATATCGAATGTTGGGCAGGACGTCGAGCGATGACCAAGAAGGCTACAGACCGGCCTGATGATGACGTACACGCTACAGGACGCCTGATGATGACAGCCGCGGCAGGACGCCTGAGGAGGACAGGAAGCGCAGGACGCCCAGAGGATGGACGAGGAATGCTGCAGAGGACGCTCAGGAGGATCCGGCCGCTGGCAGGACGCCTGAGGAGGACAAGGAAGCCGCGGCGAGTGCGCCTGATGATGACCGCGACCGCTGGGCAGGACGCTCGATGATGACAGGAAGGCCAAGCAGGACGCCTGAGGATGAGACCGCCAGTACCGCTGGGCAGGACGCCTGATGATGATCGCCACGGCGCAGCAGGACGCCTGAGGAGGACCATGGCCGCTACAGGACGCTCGAGGACATCATGGTCACGGCGGGACGCCTGATGATGACCGGCCGGCGGCGGGACGCCTGAGGAGCGACCGCCAGGCCGCTGGCAGGACGCCCATGAGGATGACGAAGAATACGGCAGGGACGCCTGATATGACCGCAGCTGCGGCAGGCGCTCGATGATGACTGGCAGGCAGCAGGGACGTGCTCAGGAGATCTGGAATACGGCAGGGACGCCCGATGATGATCATAGCCGCTACAGGGACGCCTGATGAGATCGAAGAACAAGCAAGCAGGACGCCTGATGACCGGCAATGGCAAGCAGGACGTGCTCAGGATGATCCGAATGCGTTATGACGTCGATGATGATCATGAATACTGCATATGGCGCTCGATGATGACTGGCAGTCATGTTAACAGGACGCCTGTTGATGATGACATGAACGGCAGGACGTGCTCAGGATGATCCGGGAAGGCTGGGCAGGGACGCCTGATGATGATCAACATTGCTACAGTGACGCCTGATATGGACGAAGAACAAGCAAGAAGTGACGCCTGAGGATGACAGGAATGCTGCTTATGACGCTCAGGATGGACGAGGAAGGCTACAGGACGCTCAGGAGGACGAGGAATATGTTATGACGCTCAGGAGGATCTGGGAAGTACAGGACGCCTGAGGATGCATCGCAGTCATGTTATGGGACGCCCGATACGACCGTACCGCCACAGGACGCCTTGATGATGACAGTCGCCATGACGTCGAGGATGACAGGAAGGCGTGGCGACGCTTGAGGATGACCAAGAAGCGGCAGGGATGCTCGAGGATATCAGAAGGCGGCAGGGACGCTCAGAGGATGACGAAGAAGGCGGCAGGGACGCTTGAGGAGGATTGCGGGAACACGGCAGGGATGCTTGAGGACAGATCGCTAGTCATGGCAGGATGTCGGCATGATGCGGAATACAGGGACGTGCTCAGGAGGATTGCGAATATGGCAGGGCTTGTCGAGGATATCAAGAAGGCGGCAGGGACGCTTGAGGAGGACCAAAGAAGTAAGCAGGGATGCCTTCGATATTTATCGCTGAATATGCAGCAGGACGCTTATGATGACGAAGGTGGCAGGGTGCGAGTAAGAGCATATATGCCATGCAGGACGTTTGATGACATCGCTAGTCACGCGGCAGGGACGCCTGATGATTGGTGAAAGTGTTATGGCTGCTCTGAGGACATCAGGAAGTGCAAGCGACGTTTGAGGATGACCAAGAAGCAGGACGTAGGCGATTGCGAATATGGCAGGACGCTCAGGAGGACATGAACATGCAAGCAGTGGGTCAGTTTCCGAGGATGACCAAGAACAAGTACAGGATGCCTGAGGATGACGGCTGCGGCAGGGACGCTCGAGGATGATTGCGAAGTAAGCAGGACGTGCTTGAGGAGTGATTACCGCTGAAGGTGGCAGGGGCGCGTGAGGAGGAGAGCAGCTGCTGTTGCGGATGCCTGAGTAGGACGAAGAAGTACAGGGATGCCTGATGAGCATCAAGAATGCTACAGGGACGCCTTTATGATGACAAGAATATACAGGGACGTTTGAGGAGTGATCGTGTTAGTCATGGCAGGGGGCGCGTGAGGACGATTCAGAAGGTACAGAGATGCTTGAGGAGCAGAGTGAAGGACAGGGACGTCGAGGATATCAGGAAGGCGGCAAGGACGTTTGAGGAGGACAAGAAGGTGGCAGGGGCAAGAGGAGGAGCAGCACACGGCAGACGTCTGATAGGACAAGTTAGGTCATGGCAGGGATGCTTGAGGAGGACAAGAAGGCGGCAGGGATGCTTGAGGAGGACAAGAAGGCGGCAGGGATGCTTGAGGAGGACAAGAAGGCGGCAGGGATGCTTGAGGAGGACAAGAAGGCGGCAGGGAGGTTGAGATGACAAGAAGGCGGCAGGGATGCTTGAGGAGGACAGGAAGGCGGCAGGGATGCTTGAGGAGGACAGGAAGGCGGCAGGGATGCTTGAGGAGGACAAGAAGGCGGCAGGGATGCTTGAGGAGGACAAGAAGGCGGCAGGGATGCTTGAGGAGCAGAGGAAGGCGGCAGGGATGCTTGTGAGGACAGGAAGGCGGCAGGGATGCTTGTGAGGACAGGAAGGCGGCAGGGTTGCTTGAGGAGGACAAGAAGGCGGCAGGGATGCTTGAGGAGGACAAGAAGGCGGCAGGGATGCTTGAGGAGGACAAGAAGGCGGCAGGGATGCTTGAGGAGGACAAGAAGGCGGCAGGGATGCTTGAGGAGGACACAGAAGGCGAATGGGGATGCTTGAGGAGGACAAGAAGGGCAGGGATGCTTGAGGAGGGCCAGGAAGCAAGTGGGCAGATGCTTGAGGAGGACAGGAAGGCGGCAGGGATGCTTGAGGAGGACAGGAAGGCGGCAGGGGTGCTTGAGGAGGACAGGAAGGCGGCAGGGATGCTTGAGGAGGACAAGAAGGTGGCAGTGGTGCGTGAGGAGGAGAGAAAGGCGGCAGGGATGCTTGAGTAGGACAAGAAGGCGGCAGGGATGCTTGAGGAGGACAAGAAGGCGGCAGGGATGCTTGAGGAGGACAAGAAGGTGGCAGTGGTGCGTGAGGAGGAGAGAAAGGCGGCAGGGATGCTTGAGTAGGACAAGGGCGCGGTAGGGATGCCGAGGACACAAGAAGGCGGCAGGGATGCTTGAGGAGGACAAGAAGGCGGCAGGGATGCTTGAGGAGGACAAGAAGGTGGCAGTGGTGCGTGAGGAGGAGAGGAAGGCGGCAGGGGTGCTTGAGGAGGACAAGAAGGCGGCAGGGATGCTTGAGGAGGACAACAAGGTGGCAGTGGTGCGTGAGGAGGAGAGAAAGGCGGCAGGGATGCTTGAGGAGGACAAGAAGGCGGCAGGGATGCTTGAGGAGGACAGGAAGGCGGCAGGGATGCTTGAGGAGGACAGGAAGGCGGCAGGGATGCTTGTGAGGACAGGAAGGCGGCAGGGATGCTTGAGGAGGACAAGAAGGCGGCAGGGATGCTTGAGGAGGACAGGAAGGTGGCAGGGATGTCAGAGGACAGGAAGGCGGCAGGGTTGCTTGAGGAGGACAAGAAGGCGGCAGGGATGCTTGAGGAGGACAGGAAGGCGGCAGGGATGCTTGAGGAGGACAAGAAGGCGGCAGGGGATGCTTGAGGAGGACAGGGCATGGGCGGCAGGGATGCTTGAGGAGGACAGGAAGGCGGCAGGGATGCTTGAGGAGGACAGGAAGGCGGCAGGGATGCTTGAGGAGGACAAGAAGGCGGCAGGGATGCTTGAGGAGGACAAGAAGGCGGCAGGGATGCTTGAGGAGGACAGGAAGGCGGCAGGGATGCTTGAGGAGGACAGGAAGGCGGCAGGGGTGCGTGAGGAGGACAGGAAGGCGGCAGGGGTGCGTGAGGAGGACAGGAAGGCGGCAGGGATGCTTGAGGAGGACAAGAAGGCGGCAGGGCGCTTGAGGAGGACAGAAGGCGGTTGCTTGAGGAGGACAAGAAGGCAGGGGTGCGTGAGGAGGACAAGAATATGCAGGTGGATGCTGGAGAGGACAGAAGGCGGCAGGGGCAAGGTGAGGAGGAGAGAAAAGGCGGCAGGATGCTTGAGGAGGACAAGAAGGTGGCAGGGGATGCTTGAGGAGGACAGAAGGCGGCAGGATGTCAGGAGGACAGGAAGGCGGCAGGCTGTTTGAGGAGGACAGGAAGGCAGGATGCTTGTGAGGACAGGAAGGCGGCAGTGATGCTTGTGAGGACAAGAAGGCGGCAGGGATGCTTGAGGAGGACAAGAAGGCGGCAGGGATGTCAGTGAGGACAGGCTATGGCAGGGGTGCTTGAGGATATCAAGAAGGCGGCAGGGATGCTTGTGAGGACAGGAAGGCGGCAGTGATGCTTGTGAGGACAAGAAGGCGGCAGGGATGCTTGAGGAGGACAAGAAGGCGGCAGGGATGCTTGTGAGGACAGGAAGGCGGCAGGGGTGCTTGAGGAGGACAAGAAGGCGGCAGGGATGCTTGTGAGGACAGGAAGGCGGCAGTGATGCTTGTGAGGACAAGAAGGCGGCAGGGATGCTTGAGGAGGACAAGAAGGCAGCAGGGATGCTTGTAAGGACAGGAAGGCGGCAGGGATGCTTGAGGAGGACAAGAAGGCGGCAGGGGTGCGTGAGGATGATGCCGATGAGAGTTCTCACGGCGCCGCCACTCAGTTGCACTCAAGGCTGTAGAAGGTAGCGAAGATCTTGAAATCGTTGAATCTGAAGGAGATAAATGTGATTTCCTTGATATTCCATAACATAACCTGAATGCTTTTCCTGTCTCTCTCGTCCAATTACTTTTTGTCGGTGAGAAACTTGCCATCTCGCTCATGGTTCTCAAAGCCAATGAAGGCTTCGGCAACTTATCCATCAAGAGTGACCGTGTTCATTATTTCTCAGAAGTTTTGGAAGGCGATCTTATTTCTAATTCCGGTTCACATCGGCTCTCACGACAGATTTATCGTTAGGTTTAAATGTGATACCTTTGATATTCTTTGTAATGAAATTGATGGTTTTCTTTCTCTTTTTTTTATAATTATCACTTCGCTCATGTTTCTCAGAGTCTATAAGGGTTTCAATTGCTTATCTATCAGTAACGACCGCACAAGCATCCAGGAAGAAAGGGTGGTCGGATTTCTTTTTCCCGTTCGTGCCTACTCTTGTTATTTATGAATAGGTTGCTATCATTGCTATAGTAATTGTGCTCTTAGATATGGGCGTTAGAAGACTGGTGAAAGGATTGCGTGTTATGTCCAAACACAAGAACGCCAAATGAAAAACAATAAAGAAATAAAATAGGTAATACAATTACTATGATTCGTAGAATACGCCCGGGAGAAAAACGACTCCTATTACTTATTGAACTATCAAATATCAAGCAGTGGCTATGATGAGTGTGTGACCCTAGCCCCTCGTATTTTTTATTTCTTTATCTATCATTATTATTATTATTACTATTATTATTATTATTATTATTATTATTATTATTATTATCATCATCATTATCATCATTATTATTATTATTTTTATTATCATCATCATCATCATTATCATTATTATTATTGTTATTATTATTATTATTATTAATATTATTATTATCATTATTATTACAATCATCATTATTATCATTATCACTATTATTATCATTATTACTATTATCATTATCATTATTATCATTATTATCATCATTATCATTTACCTTATTTAAATTTGAATTTGATGTTGTTCGTGATAATGTTCTTTCTTGAAAAGAATATATTCTGCAAAATCTATTTTTTACATCTATCCTATCCAAGCCATACCAATTATTTTTTTTCTTCTATCATATTTTTATATTTATCTTTTATCAGTCATCCTAGGTCGCTGGAGATGATGTTTCTCCCTCGGTTCAGGTACATCAGGTATTCTCTTTTGTACCTTGTCCACTGTGTTTCTGTCTAGTATTGTTTTTGTTTCATGATGGGAGTAATGCGTCGGATATTCAGCTTTGCCATTCCGCCTTTGGACTATTCCGCGACGGCGAATTTGCGTCGAAAAAAGGTTAGGAAAATAGAACTTGGCGAAGAATTATTGCATAGTCCACCCTCAAGAGAGAGAGAGAGAGAGAGAGAGAGAGAGAGAGAGAGAGACAGACAGAGACAGAGACAGAGAGAGAAAGAGAGAGAGAGAGAGAGAGAGAGAGAGAGAGAGAGAGAGAGAGAGAGAGAGAGAGAGAGAGAGAGAGAGAGAGAGAGATCAGCGAAAACGAAATAAAAAGACGCAAAAAACATACAAGGGAATTATATCGGGCTCAAGGAAATGGACAGAAACAACAATAAAAAGAAAAAAAAAAAGAAAGAAAAAAATCGTCATATATACGAAAAGCTTGTGCCAAGAGAACAGTGGAAATATCACAGGCTAACGGGATTATGGCGGTCGCCAGGATGCATGGCCGAACAGAGTGTTTGAAAAAGTTAGCATGGATATGATACTCCAAAAAAAATATCATATATATCCAATATATATATATATATATATATATATATATATATATATATATATATATATATATTCTTTTTTGTTCTCAAGTTTGAAGAAAAAAAAGAACAGGATTCTTCAAAGTGATGATCGCAAGCTAGTAGTCAGAGGGTTACTTTGGATGGTAAAATAGAAGAAATAAAAGAGAATACACATACGATGGACAAAGTATATTTCCGCAGTTAAGGTAGGTAATAAAAAAGAACACATCTCATAGCGAATTGAGAAAGGTGTACAAACCGCTGGTTATTGCACAATGCTGTCCAATCAGGAGCGCGAACGTAATACAGGAAAGCTAAATGGCTGATGATTGTTATCTAAAGAAACTCTGATCTAGAAGACACTCACGCTTAGAAGTCATCAGAGTGCAAGGCGGGAGCGAGTGACCAATCAGATTTCTAATGGTTCCGCGGAAAAAAGGGTCTTATATCAATCCTTCACAGAACGCTCTGCTTATGATAAGATGTCCGCTCCGCTTTACGCCTTTTCTATTTGACATTTCCGCCTTCTGTTTTACGAGAGGCGAAGGTGGTAGATTAATCTCTCGAGATGTTTTACTCTCACTACTTATAATGGTAATGGTGATTGGTAGCCTTATCAGATAAGGGCGTTGGTAAATTTGAACGGAGATTGGATTCAAAACTTTTTATTGCCCTTTACTTTCCTTCGATACTTTCCTTCTCTCTCTCTCTCTCTCTCTGTCTGTCTCTGTCTCTCTCTGTGTCTTTCTATCACTGTCTTTCTCTCGCTCTCTCTGTCTCTCTATTTACCTCTCTCTCTCTCTCTCTCTTTCT
>BOPN01005600.1:32500-35000 GCA_017312705.2 Penaeus japonicus
GATGACGTGAGGGACAAAAGACAATACTATGAATATGAATTCTCTCGACATAAACATCTCGGCCCTTGATTCGGTTTTGAGTGTGATCATTACGTGTTTGCAGTTTTGGTGTTGATTTTGTCGTTTCGAAAGCATGATTTGCATGTTGATTAGCCTTTATGGGTTAAGGGTCTCGTTGATTGGTCCTTCGGTGTTTAGACACAGCAGGCGATGATTGCCCGCTTTGTATTTCAACATCGGGGGCGCTGATTGATCGTCATATATTCAGGATCTGAATGCTGGTTGGTCGCTGCGTGGTGCTCAGATCATCGGTGACAACGGGAAGGCTGTTGACGGAGATGTAAACCCGAGTTAGATAAACAAAAGAAAATCTCCGCCATAAAACAGACCTTGCCTGCAGTCCTCTGAACCTCAAGACGAACTTCTTCAAAAGAACTGTTTGATATTCTAGCAAGAGCGCGCGCAAAGCATGTGGATTTCATATTCCGACGAAGGCGCTCCTCGAGGAACAGTGATGGAAACTGGCACTGGATTCCGCGAGGACAGAGCAGCCCGTGTGTGGTGCTGAAGGGCTACTTGATATATTCCGTCCTCTTTTCATGACAAAGTTTCATCTCTCGACACATATGAGTGGTTATTTGCAATGGAAATGATAGCACTATTGCGTTATGTGCAATAGAAAATAAGGACAACACACACGAACACACACACAAACACATAGACACATGCACACACACACACACACACACACACACACACAAAGATACACACACGCACACAAACACACTGTTTACACCTCTCTACATTCGGAAGACTAGTGTATGATTTTTTTTATCAAATAACTAGAACCGTGTGCTGGAAGATGACTATCCTTTTACACCAAATGGGTGTTTATCGTAACATATGGTACGATATTTATCCTTTGACGAAAAAAGATCAAGAGAAACGAAAGGTTCTCTAAGTGTTAAGTGACACTGGGAGTAATCCTTGTTAAAAGCCATTCTGAAGGGGGCTTTTGACTCGGAGAGCTGAGTTATAAAAATGCGAAGAGGGGGAAGAAAAAAAGACGATAAAAATTTAATTTAAAAAAGGGAGGGATGAAATCAAATTCGATTAAGCTAAATCATCCTTACATCCACAGTGATTATTTTATTGATAATTGGGTGTATTACAATTTGTTAAAGCTTCGATATGATGCAGATTAAACACACGCAATACAGCGAGGATAAAAAGGGTGTGGATACTGTATTCGGTCTTTGTTTAATTTTATAATTCATCTGTTTTTTTTCATAGAAAAGTAATTTCAGATATTGCAGCTGGATTCAGAGTGTGAATGTGATTTATCAAACGAATGAAACAATACTGCTAAAGGCTTTTCTATAAAGTTCATTCAGAACTGATGAACAATTTCTCATTCTCATCAACTACTGATTCCTTTAATTTCGCTTTCATATCCTCGGCTGATGTCTCTAAAATCTCTCTCGTAATAACTGACGATTCTTCTAACATCTCCCTCAATATCAACAATTGTTTTTTTGACTAATTTCTTGCCAACCCAAGATTCGAATATGCCTTCCCCATAAACTATGAATTATCTCATTTCTCTTCCGCATCAGGTCACTGATTTATCTATTTTTTTTCTTTCATATCCACTATGAATGTCTGTTTTCTCTTCTGTGACTAATTTCTCTTTCTCTGTGGTTTCGTTTTTCTTCTAAATATGTATTATATTCTATAGTATGATTTTTATGCTGAAATACAAAAGTCTTTTGTAGTAATGCTACTAAAAATATGATGATTACAATGATGGTATCAATGTCACTTTCCTGGTAGTATATCGGTCTTTTCGTCACACACACACATACACACAGACACACACATGACTACATTGAATCTCAATACTATGAAAAGACTCGAAAAAACACCCCCTGAAAATGTTCCCCAGGTGGTAACAGTAACACCAATGCCATAGCAATGACATCAAGACACCGCTGCGGCTACAGTGACCATATCTCTTGAAATATTCACGAGTTCGGAGCTAAAAAAGACAAAGGAAAAAAATGTATGGAAGAGATGACCCCGCTTATGCCCCTACATTGCTCTCTCCTCCTACTCCCGTATCCTATCCCCTGATCCCTCCTCTCCTCCTATCTCCCCTCATACCTATTACGCCCCTATCCCCCCATCCTCCTGTCGTACCCCCCCCCTTCCCCGTTCCCCCTCTCTTCACGTTCATACCTCATTAGATATTCCAGGTAGCAACTGTGCCCTCCCCTTCTTCCCCACTCCCCAACCTCCTGCGTCCCTCTCCCTCCCCTCCCCATTCCTCAGCGTTTTCCACCCCATCCCCTCTCCCTCTCCTCCCCCCTTTTAGCTTCTTCCACCCCTCCCTCCCTCCCTTCCTCCCCCCTATCCCCTTTCCCCTCTCCCTCCCCTCCCCCCTTTCTTCTCTTCCGTCCCCCATCCCCTCTCCTTCTCTCAGCCTCGTCCATCCTCCATC
>BOPN01005600.1:70000-72500 GCA_017312705.2 Penaeus japonicus
TTAAACAACCTCTACAAATAAATGACCTTTGGACATATTCCATTTTTTCTTTATTACTGAGTTCACCAAACTCTTTACACGAATCTAGATCATGTTCTCCATTACAGTAGTGACAATGGAATTTCTTTCTTACATTTAGTCCTTTGTCATCTCTTTTTAACTCTGATTCCTTAACCCCAGTTGAGTTGGCCACTAACCTCTTTGTTCCAACTCTACTAGTTTGCGATCTAACTTCCTTCTTACTCTTTAAGTCATCTACATCATACTTTTGACTTATTGACATCACTGCACAATAAGAAGAAATTGGATGGCAAGCTTTCTTTGCCTCTACTTCTATAAATTCACAAAAAACATTAAATGTCGGATAACCTGAACCATTTACAGACCATCTATAGACTATAGAGTTCCACCTTTCTATTAGAGATGGAGTTAACTTTTGTAACATCTTGTTGTTTTCTTGAGGGTCATCCAAGATATTAAGAAAATCAGATGTTTTCATTACCATTAAACAGTTCTTCAAGAAATCTGAAAATTTCTGTAGTGCGTGACCATCATTTCTCAAAATCTTTGGCCACTCACTCAGTTTCCTCCTAAAGGCATTTGCTACAATGAATTTATTACCATACCTATCTTCTAGTATGCCTTTAGCCTCACGAAAAGCTTCTTCATTGTGAATTCGTAGAAGTCCTCTTATTGCTTCTTTAGCTGCCCCACTAGTATATTTACCAAGATAAAAAAGTTTCTCAGCTGGCTTTGTTACACGTGATTCTATAAATATCTCAAAATTTTGAAGCCAGGTTGGAAACTCCAATATATCACCACTGAAAACTTCTGGCTCTGGCCGTGGCAATTCATTTTTGTTTTTTGAGGACAAAATATCAACCACTTCCCTCAATACATTGATGTCCACTAATGAACTTGTTCTATCTTGTCTAGTTGATACATGTGGTCTTTTCAATTCTGATTCTGGTTTAAAACCTTCAACTTGTGGGTTAAGTACTGGACTTGGTAAGTAAGTGAACTCTAATTTAGACACTTCCTTCTCTAATTCAGCCATACGAGATATATCTTGAACATTTATTTCCTGTTTATATAAACTAGGTTTTACTTCCCTGTCTTCTAACTGATTGCTATCAAGTGAATCTAAATATTTATGAAGATGTAGTGTCTTACTTAAATTATCTACTTCTTCATACTCAGGCAGTACTAATTTCTCATCTTCCGTTGCATTTACAATATTCAATTCTGCTTGAGTAGCTACTAAATCTTTTATGACAAGATTTTTCTTGTGCTCATTTCCCCTTTCATGGAACTGAAGCTCAGTTTGTGGCCAACTAACTTTGTAAGTAACTGCTCCTTCTTATTAATGCTCTGAGAAGATCTGTTAGTAGACTACAAGAATGCCGTGATAATTTACTAGAATGTGACTTTACTGATTTTGTCTTGCTTTTAACTCATTCATTTTACTCTCAATTTGGTGCATGCAAGTTTCATGAACCTTTTCATCGTGTTTAACTCCTGTGACAATTTCTCTTGCCAGATTTGGATCTACTTCTATTAACAAAATAAGAGCAGTTACTACTTCATTAAACTGTGACACTGCTGCCTTTTTATGTATTCTAAGCTGATCCACACTTATTACACTTTCTAGACAAAACATTATATCTGTAAGTGCCTTTCTCCATGCTTGCTTAGCTGCCAATAACCTTTTTGAAAGCTGTGTTATTTGATACTCACGTCCTTTCTCTGTTAAAACTCTTAATCTAGCACCCTTCATTTCATCATTAGCCTCAGTCTGTTGAGGTTGTTCACTTCCAGCTTCTTCAGTGGCACTCATTTTGTCACTATTTACGTACCACTGACCTAATTAGAACTAATGACTACCATAAACATACTTTTTCATCAGAAGTTCACGAGCTGTCGGTGAGTCTTGTAGAAGGATTAGATTCTTTGAAGAACGGAGATCTTTGTAGTAATTCAACAGGTTACTTCTTAGCCTTTGCTGCAGCTCCAACAGGCCTGGATTCTGCTGCTGCACCCGTGAGGAGTTATACTGATGATCTTCTCATGTATGAGCTATCTTGACTCATCTCGAAGCATGGGTTGTACTGGTGTATCTTCGAGGAATGAGGTTTACTGCACCCGAGAGGCTTGAGTTTTACTGAACCCACGTGACATGGGTTTTACTATACCCGGGAGGCATGGGTTTTACTATACCACCCATAAGGCGTGAGTTTTACTAAACTCAAGAGGCATGAGTTTTACTAAACCCGGGAGGCATGAGTTTTACTAAACCCACGTGGCATGGGTTTTACTATACCACCCATAAGGCGTGAGTTTTACTGTCGCAGAGGGCCAAGTCTTGGTGGGTTGTACAGGGAAAATCTTGTGGAAATTTTGTGGGTTTATTGATTCTTCTATACAACTTGAATCTTCATTCCCCTTCATTCCCATCCATATTGTTTATTCCCTTAAAACTCAGACACCTCACTTGGCTTCT
>BOPN01005600.1:82500-87500 GCA_017312705.2 Penaeus japonicus
CAGATATTACTGTGACCCTGTCAATTGATATACTAGGGCAAAGCTATACATAAGACATAATAGTGCATGTATATCACTCTAGAAAGACCTTGCAATTTTATGAGAGATAGAGAGAGAGAGAGAAAGAGGGGGGGGGGGGTGATGAGAGAGAGAGGGTGGGGGATATAGTACGAGAGCGAAAACGAAAGTGAGAGAAAAGGACGTTGCTTCGCCGCCATGATGTTTCTGAACAGCGAACGGAGATGGAATGTGTGCCGTATTTGGATTTATTTTCTCTCACACATTGCAGATAAAATCTCTTACGGATTTTTTTTTTCTATGCTACAGATACACTTACTGTCCATTTAACTAAATACTTACAAATTCCCATTTCGGGAATTTCTATGAGCTCCCGACGACATATTTACAATCCTGCAGCTGGGGCCTCACCACTACGCAGATAGATCATGATTGCAAAGCAGGAAAGTCTTCTTTCAGTTGTTCGGAATCGGATGTTAAAATGATTTTTAGAGTTCAGAATCTTATTTCACGGCTATGCATGATGTTTTTAGATCATTTTAAGTTCCTTAAATATTTTATCAAATTACATTTCAGTATAAATCCTTAACGTCTGGAAATGACATCCTGAAACCTGGCCCTTATTAAGGAGCCTTTCTTCCGACGATCATTTCTGATCTCCCTTTCCTTTCCCACGTTGGTATTCTCTCTCTCTCTCTCTCTCTCTCTCTCTCTCTCTCTCTCTCTCTCTCTCGTAGTTAATGATATGTCTCTTTCTTCGGTTTTGTTGTAAAGTATTCAAAAAGGTGTACATATGGCACCGCAACACACAACAGTCGCATTTATTTTCTTCTCTTTCTCCGTGAGGAAATTATTTCCGTGTGAAAGAACTCAGGATAATTATTTGACTATAAATCTATAGGAAAGAAGGACTCCATTATATGTTTCGGTATGCTGTTACTTTTTTTCTCTTGGATCTTAAAACAAAATGTCACCGTGACACAAAGAAGTGCAAGAGGAACTACTTTTTTTTTAGGAATTTTGTTCACTTTTAATTTGTTGTTGTTTAAGCCTAATAAAAAATTACAAATTCATGTCACAACTTGCTAACATTTGATTTTGACTGAAATCTGCGATTATGTAAGTGATTAAGCAATATGCAAATTAAGTGATTAGATATCTAAAAAAAATATAACATGCTGGCGTGCATGCGCTCAACGAACATCCGGGCCATATGACGGTGGGAATCGAGTTCTTTGCCAGTATAATAGCCTTATGCCATCCCTCTCACCTGGCATTCGCACATGACAAGCGTGTTTCCCGATTGGTTGCAGACATCATCAAACCCGCACCACTGCCGTTAAAAATAATTCAAGCAATCACTCGAAAAAAAACTTGACTTCGACTTGACTATGTCTTCACCTCAAAAGGTCAAGCTTAGCCGCGGGAAACTCGTGCACGGTCTCGAGCGAGCAAGAAGAGCTTTAAGAAGCTTGGCGAGTGTTTCAAGGCTAACATGATTCCTGCCATCGCCGACGAGCTCCTCCGTCTGTAGGATACCCAGAATGTCGAACTTAAGGCAGCCGACATTGTCTCTCTTAGGAAAGATTTCGGAGTGGACCAAGATAAGAACTCTCTCTTAGGCTCTTGGGCAAAGGAGAAAGGGTGACCAGTCTCAGGCCAGGTTCACTAGGTTGGCAGAGGAGAGCTGCTAATATCACCTGAAGGCGGTTTACGAGTGCATGGAGCGGCCCTTTCTCGCTAAGGATATATCTCTTGTGACACCCCTCCTAACCGTTCCCCGACACCCGACCTCCCTCCTACTAGTCCCACGACACCTGACACCCATCCCAACCGTTCCCCGACACCCGACCTCCCTCCTACAAGTCCCACGACACCTGACACCCATCCCAACCGTTCCCCGACACCCGACCTCCCTCCTACAAGTCCCACGACACCTGACACCCTTCCCAACCGTTCCCCGACACCCGACCTCCCTCCTACAAGTCCCACGACACCTGACACCCATCCCAACCGTTTTCCGACACCCGACCTCCCTCCTACAAGTCCAACGACACTAGACACCCTTCCCAATCGTTCCCCGACACCCGACCTCCCTCCTACAAGTCCCACGACACCTGACACCCCTCCTAACCGTTCCCCGACACCTGACCTCTCTCCTCGGCTAATAGCTCGCCTTCTCCCTGACACATCTCCACTTTCAACAATAATAACACGTCCCCTTCGCCACGAAAACTCCCGATTACTCTAAACACACTACCGGATTAACCTTTAACTAGCAAATAAATAGAAGTGTATATGGAGGACTGACGATTGCCTGACTTTTCTTTATTGACAGACATAATTCTAAGAAGAGCGAGCGAATGACGGTCTCACGGAAATGAGCAGAACAGAGTTCGTTCGTTTCAAATGTTTTATGTTTTTGTTCATAATTTGTTTTATTGCAGATATGTCATTGTGTGTCACCATATTTTGCATAAAAAGCTTATACGTATAAGATAAAAATGAACGAATGACAGGCAGTGTGTTAAGGCATGTTAGCAATATGATAGACATGGTGTTTCTGCTACATCCCCTGCGCCCGAATCGCGGAGGTGCAGCGGCGGAGAACGGGGATTGGAGTTAGAATATCGTGGGAAATGTGGGTGCAAAGCAAGGGAAATGAATTAATCTACCAACGTATCTTTTCCAAATTCAATATACTATCTCCGCGCATAAATTAACATTAGCATTAGTATTTACACTTTTATACGTTTTATATGGACGGAAGAAGGCAGGTGTGTGTTGTTAAGTCTTACTGAAGCAACCATCAGCTGTACCTTTGCCTTTGAGATCCACCTCTGGATGAAATTGTAGTTGCTTTATTGACAGTTATTGACGCAGACAATTCGAGGACCAGTGTTAGACAAACACACTCGGAGGTCATGCTTCACATTAAGCCGTGGTCGATGTTTAGTCATCATGTTCAAAACTGCGTTGAAAATCCTTTAAAGAGTTCAGGGCAACACCAGCTAAAACAGGATAAAGGTTAGACCTAGGGCCTAATCAAAACACAAAGTTTGAAAGAAACATGCAAATCTAGGCTTATAGATACGGAAGTGCGAATAATTACCTGAAATCAAGCGCTTCCTGTGTTCAGGGTTCGACAATTGCTTTCGTGACATCCAGAAAAGCAGCAAATTCCTTAGGTCAGTCAGCAGTTTCTCATTTGCTTCTTGGAATTTTACAATCTTTAATAGACGGGAAGCTTATCTGCGTTACTACACTACATTGCTTAGTGGAAACGTAACATTCATAACTGATTCCTGAAAGAACAAAACACGAAAAAAAGAAAAAAGGGGGAAAAAAACACGTTTCCTCAACTCTGTGTAAATAAATAACTACTCTCTACCAACATGGCTGCCGAGCATAGGGTAAGTTAGGGTGATGTAGAAATTTTGTTCAAATTTTGCTTTTGTATTAAAAAGCGCACTGTTCTTTAAGAAAACTTTTGAAATTTGTTCACAACAATGTGAATTATATCGCGGGAAGTCTAAGCGATTGCTGTGTGTACATTATAAGATTCTAGTGAAGTTACACATGGTGTAGAGATCAATGATTGTACAGTCTAATTCTTTCTTAAGTCTAGCATTTATTTCAAAAGTTCAAAAGTTGTCTAAAAGAAAAAATCCTCTATAGAAGACGACAGTAGATATTTATTGAAGAATAAATCGCCAGCTCATGTTTATCTTTCTTGTAACTATAGCAGTAAAGGGACGGATATATAATTTGTAGGAGGGAGGTCGGGTGTCGGGGAACGGTTGGGAAGTTTGTCGTGGGACTTGTAGGAAGGAGGTTGGGTGTCGGGGAACGATTGGGAAGGGTGTCAGGTGTCGTGGGACTTGTAGGAGGGAGGTCGGGTGTCGGAAAACGGTTTGGAGGTTTGCCAGATGTCGTGGGACTTGTAGGAGGGAGGTCGGGTGTCGGGGAACGATTGGGAAGGGTGTCAGGTGTCGTGGGACTTGTAGGAGGGAGGTCGGGTGTCGGGGAACGATTGGGAGGGGTGTCAGGTGTCGTGGGACTTGTAGGAGGGAGGTCGGGTGTCGGGGAACGATTGGGAGGGGTTTCATACGAGACTTATCCTTTGCGAGGAAGGGCCGCTCCATGCACTCGTAAACCGCCTTCAGGTGATTCTAGCAGCTCTCCTCTGCCAAACTAGCGAACCTGGTCTCTCTCTCACTCACACACTCTTGCTTTCGCTCGCTCTCTCTCTCTCTTTTTGACTTAAAGGTACTTTAAAAACACCTTTAGCTAGAGTTTTCACTTCAAAGCGAAGTTCCGTATACAAGAAATTGATTCATTCGACGACATTTCGTCATTACAGATGCCATAAAGGCCAATTGGATGGAGCTTTGTAAACATTGTAAATTAATCAAATAGTTTTTAAACGAAATGCGACGTAAAGTCTGAATGGAACTCTCTCATTTAAAGGGTTTAGTGTGGATGTTTTGTTGGCTGATATTATTGGTCATTCGTTAAAAAAAAAGTTGTAAATTTTGTATACCTCATTAATGACATTATCGTGATGTAAAAGATAATCTAATGAATAGATGTATTCCATGTGCATTAGATGGTCATTGTAGACTCAAACAGCGAAAGAAAAGGAGAAAAGAGAGGAAAAAAAAAAAAAAAGAAGCTACGAAAAATTCAACCATTGATAACTCATCAATGTTTGGTTAATTTCCCTATTGATGAACCAAAGAGGATGTATCTAGTGGTCTGAAATGTAAACATTTACGAAGCATTTGCGTGTGTTATTGGGCAGGTGTTTGGCCAATTCCTATTAACCACTTGTGTGAGCAGGTGAATCAATTTGGAGACGCAGGTTGGGGGCGGGCAAAAGGGAAGAGATGTGTCGCTTAAAATTTGGGATCTTTGAACTGAATGTTGAATGGTTCGCCAGTAACTTATTATTGTTTCATTGTTAAAACTCAAAGATAAAC
>BOPN01005601.1:0-2500 GCA_017312705.2 Penaeus japonicus
CTCTCTCTCTTCCTCTCTCTCTCTCTCTCTATCTATCTATCTCTCTCTCTCTCTATGTAGGCTTACTGAAGTAATAAAAAGAATGACGATGATGGAAAACAAAAATATAAGATAAGGTAAGGTGTCTGTGTGTATGTGTGTTATTGTGTGCATGATTGTTTGTATGTGTGTGTGTGTACGTGTTTTCTTTTTTTCTGTGTTTGTTTGTGTGTGTGCGTGTGTGTGTGTGTGTTTGTGTGCATGATTGTTTGTATCTGTTTGTGTGTACGTGTTTTCTTTTTTCTTTGTTTGTTTGTTTGTGTGTGTGTGTGTGTGTTTGAACAGTATCCTTTCAAGTATTGCAAGAAAGTAACCCTTCCAGTCTTTCTCCTGTGAACTCCCTTAAAACAGAGAAACAGTAACAAAAAACAAACAATTTATATACACGCAACAAAAGAAATGCATCCTCCTCCTCCCCCCTATAACCCCCTCCTCCCCCTCTACACCCCCACCTCCCCCTCTACACCCACCACCCTCCTCTCCCCATCCCCTCCTCCCCCTCCCTTCCCTTAAAACCCCCCCTACACCCACCTCCCTCCTCCCCCTCTACACCCCCACCTCCCCCTCTACACCCCCCTTCCCTCCCCCATCCCCTCCCTCCTCCCCTCCTCCCCCTTTATACCCCTCCCCCCTTCCTTTATACCCCCCTTACACCCACCTCCCCCTACCGAAAACCACTAGACGTGATATCTAGTCACCCGTCGTTAACGGGTTAAAATCTGTATTTCATCTTCCAAGGACAATTGGGGTACTGTACACAATGAGCAAAGAATATCCTAGCTGTAATTCACACATTGGTAAACCCCTCTTCCCCCCTTACTCCCTCCCCTCCCCCATCCCCCCTTACACCCACCTCCTCCCCCCATCCCCTCTACACCTCCCCCCACCTTACACCCACCTCCCGCAAGCAAGCACTGCCCCCAAACCCGAGCTACCTGCAAGTAAGTGAGTGAGTGAGCGAGTAAACGAGCGAGTGAGTGAGTGAGCGTGTGAGTGAGCGAGTGAGCGAGCGTGTGAGTGAGCGAGTGAGCGAGCGTGTGAGTGAGCGAGCGAGCGAGTGAGTGAGCGAGTGAGTGAGCGAGCGAGTGAGTGAGCGAGTGAGTGAGCGAGCGAGTGAGCAAATGAGCGAGTGAGTGAGCGAGCGAGTGAGTGAGCGAGTGAGTGAGCGAGCGAGTGAGCGAGTGAGCGAGTGAGTGAGCGAGTGACTGAGTGAGCGAGCGAGTGAGCGAGTAAACGAGCGAGTGAGTGAGTGAGCGTGTGAGTGAGCGAGTGAGCAAATGAGCGAGTGAGTGAGTGAGCGAGTGACTGAGTGAGCGAGCGAGTGAGCGAGTAAACGAGCGACCGAGCGAGTGAGTAAGCGAGTAAACGAGCGAGTGAGTGAGCGAGTGAGTGAGCAAGTGAGTGAGTGAGTGAGCGCGTAGGTGTGTGAACTAATCAAGTGGTCAGCGTTCGGCTAGTGGTCCTGCTCCTTCGGTACAATTTACCTAGACGACAGCGGCCGACCAGTTTTTGCGTGCGGGACGGCTCGGCTCGGCTCGGCTCTCAGTTCCTTGAGCCACACATGGGGTTGAGAGAGCGGCGGGACGTCGTGGCCCACGTTGGAGACTCTTGTGTAACTTGAAGAGGGAGTCGGGTACCGTTTGACCTATCGTGGAATCCTTGTTTTTACCTTTTTTTTTTTTTTTATTTTTTTTATTATTATTTTTTTTTTTCTCTTTCTCTTTTCTTGTTTTCTTTTTGGATATATATATATATATATATATATATATATATATATATATATATATATACATATATATATATATATATATATATATATATATATATATATATATATATATATATGTATATATATATATATATATACATATATATATTTATATGTATATATATATATATATATATATATATATATATATATATATATATATATATATATACATATATACATACACACACACACACACATACACACACACACATATATATATGTATATATATATATATATATATATATATATATATATATATATATATATATATATATATATATATATAAATGAATATAACACAAGTTTGTGTGTCTTTTGACTGACTGCGTCAAGCGGTCTATGAAGGGGAGTTGAATACTATTTAACCCTTTTTAGATATAATTCTATTGTGATTCTCATCTCTTTGAAATAAGTTAGAAGCATGGGCGTCTGTTAGCTTCTTACTTCAGTATCATGACGAATTAAGCTTGTGCTGTGTGAAGATATACAATGGTATATATGTGTATGTATACATTATATATATATATATATATATATATATATATATATATATATATATATATATATACATATATATATATATATATATATATATATATATATATATATATATATGTATGTATGTATATATGATATATATATATATATATATATATATATATATATATATATATAGAGAGAGAGAGAGA